>JAJHUR010085176.1:8527-52406 GCA_027495735.1 Lutjanus campechanus | reverse complement strand
CCCCCCCCCCCCCAATGTTAAACTCATTCCTGCTCCCTTGCCCGCAGCTGCTGCTGTACCCTTTGTAATTATGTTTGCTTATAAAAACTTCAAACAAGACTGTTTAAAGTGATCATATAAAAAACAACTAATCAGTACTGATACTTTATGCTAATAGATAAAGGAGGGATAATAATACAGTAGATGCTTTGAATTTCTTAGATATAGCTGTGCAGTATTCTTAGTAGACCGAATAGCAGCAGATGATAGAAGGCTCATTAAAACAAGAAGAGACATGAGAGATTTATTTTTTAGAGACTTGAGACTTGACTTGGACTCGTGACCAAAGACTTGAGACTTGACCAAGTCTCACCCCACAAAGACTTGAGACTTGACTTGGACTCGTGACCAAAGACTTGAGACTTGACTTGGACTTGCAAAAAAAGACTTGTGAACATCTCTGGGTATTACCAGTGATACTAATTAAGGTCCTGCTCAATTTTGTGTAGCAGAGCCTTTCCAGTGAGCTAATATACCAACAATACCAACACCCTGACCTGAATGGAACGGAACTTTAATAACACCTGTGTCTACCCTGCTATTTCATGTCAGAATGGTTACTGTGAAAGAGGTCTATTGACCAACTGAGTTCTCCTGCTCGTGGAGCTGTGCTGGCAGTACCTACATGTACCAGGATGCATTGCACATGGGTTTCCAATCCCCGCGTTGTATCACCATCCTTGCCTTTAACTTTTTTTTTTTTTCATCAAACCATTGCATGAGGTGACAGAAAAGGCTAAGCTAATAACACCTCTGCTGAAGTTAAAATTGGGTGGAACTATGTTGGGAATTAGCCTACCTGAAGTCACCAGGTACTGTAAAAATTGTTATGGTGTAAGTTATCTCACCCGAACAGGAGAATATTAAATTCATTTTGTGTTTAGGTCTGAAATGACTCAAATATGTGCAGTCAACCTTCATAAAAGTAGAAGTCATCAACAACAGGATCAACCCAACATGGTCCATAAGTGCCCACAGTCTCCTGAGAAACTGTCTGATAAGGCTAAATAAGTCAAAACACCTGTATTCTAGTCATTTTTTGTTTAATTAGATGGCATTCGGACAATTTTCCAGTTAAAAAATGCAATGTGAGCGAATTCAGGGCATTAAGAGATTATGGATGTCATTACTTTGCAAATTTTATTGTAGTGTCCAGTCTTAGTTTCTAGTCAAAAGAGAAGGAAGGGTTGGGGGGCAAGAAGGCATGTCTAAGTCAAAACACAGTGAGTGCTTTTCATAATGCTAACTTCCTCACGTCCTCTCTCCTCCTGTGACCCAGAAATCTTTCCCCCTCTGCCATAATGGAGGGTCTTCCAATCCAATTCCAATTAAATACACCTCGAGGAAGCGAGGAAAGAGGAGGCTTCTGGAGGAGCCTAGAGCAAGGAAGCAGAGGTGTATCCTATGTGAAAGTCTTTTATCAAGTGCCGTGATGTGTACATGCCATATGCAAGTATGTGGAGTCACTTAAGACTGACCCTATGGAACCAAGGATTTCTCATTTGACAGCTTTGACACCTCCATCTCTCTCTCTCACACATCCTTGCTGGGAGGAGCTAAGACATGAGGAAGAGATGAAAGTGAGTGAGGTGAGGGGACTCATTAGCATAATGAAAAAACACTGATTGACTCATAAGGCTCCCTTAAAACTGATATGCAGCTCAGTGTGAGGACCACTTCTTTACTTGAACATGAAGACCAAAATAGATGCCTGCGTAACTCTGTGTGGCTATACTGTATAGTACAATGTACTGAGCAGAGAGGAACATGGGAGGGCTGACTCACATCCCAGCTGCCCTCACACACAAGGCCTTACATACCATACACATACAAAATTCATAACTGCTACGCACACTTCCTTGTCTGACACAGGCCTAATGGAGTTTCCAGATTGCTGGTCTGAGACATCACTCCACCAGAGGAAAATATTGCTGTTGGTCTCTGGGTCTGTATTAGTGCAGTAAATTTAGCGTACGGCTGGAAGTTATGACAAATAATTTTATGAACCATAGCACAGTATTTGGGAAGCCAGTTAGCTGTCCTCTGAGTGTCTCTCACTATGTGTATTTTCATATGAGAGATGAAGCATGTTGATCATCCCAATAGATATATGGTTATAAATCAATACAGCCAGATGCTGCTCTTTAATCTCATAAGGCCATTAGATGATAAAGTGGCCCCTCTAGGAGTAATTCTTTAAAAGCCCTCAGAGAGTAATGAGAGGGGTCTTGCAGAATTAGAGCTGTGTATGAGTGTATATTCTACTCTGTGTGTCTATTAGGGATGCCACAGTGAGGAAATAATTCCACCGGTTAATAAACTGTGACAAAACTGGCTTTACCAATTATACCAGACATTTTACAAGAAGATATTTCTCATTACTTTGATATCTAACATTAGATATTTAAATCCTCTCCTTTTGAGTTCCCAGGTATATCAGACATCACCCACACTGTCCCAACAAGTGTAGCTCATGTCCACAGGTGAGTTGTAAAGTAATGCTAACATTAAGTACAAGTCAGTTGTAAAGTTAGCTCCTTAAGGGATAGATGCTAATATCTTTTTTAAGTACTGGCCCTATGGGTTCATTGGGTGTGGTGGCCCAAATGTAAACAAGAAAACTGGTAGCGCACACTCTACGGATGACATCATTAGATGTATCATATTCTAGCCAATTAAACTTGTGCTTCCATTTGTTCCTAATTCATTGTTCATTGGCATTTTGTTTTTCATAGTCCACCTTTTGTGTTTCTGGTTCCTCTCTAAGGATCACGTTAGCAGTTTGAGTAGGCTTTGTAAATCTGGTCTTCAGTAGCCCCAACATATGTTTAACTAGCTAGCAAAGAGTGCTGGTGGCTGTTTTCATAGATTGTTGAACTGAAAGGCATGAAGGAATCACGAAACACTTTGTGAAACTGTAACATGTTGGTGAAGAAGTGTAGTTTGAGGATAAAACCTACATGGAATTTTGGTGGCTATAGGGTAACTTTTTGTTACTCTGTGCTACTACTCTGCTGCTTCTTAATGAGCTGACATCTCAAGTTTATAATCATACTATGCCTTGTTCGACTAAGTATTAACAACATACTTAGCAGTTTCCGAATTGCAGTTTTTTATATAAGGAATGAGGGTGCCAAAACCCAAAAACCAACTAAATGGATTTTATATCTATAATTAAACAAAAGCAAAATGACAGTGGGGGTTGTGGGAGTCTAATATAAAAGGTATAACACCTACTACTGCAGCAAGCCTAGTGTAGACACTGCTTTTAGTTATTTGAGATTGTGTGTGTGTTCATATGTGGAGATTATGTGCCTGTTTACATGGATGTCTGTGAGTGCAACAGAGGCTGTCCCCAATCCTGCGTAAGTATAGAGGTCACGGTTTTGGTCTGTGTAGAGGGGGGCCCCCCTGTTTGGCAGGCAGATCAGTGCAGTGGCTGCTACGTGCCAATCTGTATCTTTGCTGATGAACCAGGCTTTTCCTCCCAGACAAACGCACAAAAAAATCAAGTGATGGATGATCAGTTCAGGATTTCCTCTATAAAAAGATGCAATCGTATGGTTCATTACACACGTTTTGAAGAGACAAAGATGTACTCTCTATGAATAAATATCAAGACCCAGAAGACAAGGTCACAAGTCTCCTCCCATACACAAATGCCATTGGGGGTGTGTGTATGTCTTACTAGCACTAGCAGTATGGTCTCTGTGTGTGTAATATCCCATGTCCCTTCCAAGTACAACCTCTACAACATTTTTATCACTTACATTTTGAGTTATGGCTGGCCGTAGGCTCAGGATATTAAATGTGGAAGTGACTGAGTGGGTCTGCTTTGAGATTCAGAGGGGATGAGTCAATTATAGTAATGCTGTATTTAGCATTTATTAGACATTTTTAATCCGGGATGGATCAAACAAGGAGGTCGGTATTTGAGGAGGAAGATTTGTTTCTCTTATTACCTGTCTTAAAATAGCTTCTCTGACAGATTGAGTTGCTTATCTTACATTCCCTTTTTGCTCTGTCATCTATTCTGCGGTGATCTACATATATCTACGTCCTTTATGTGGGCTTACACCTGAACAGGATCATGTCTCAAAGCTACCTAATCCATTGTTTTCAGCTCGGTTTAAAAGCCAGAGGTGAGTGCTGTTCCACATTTTGAAGTTGGATATTGGATAAGAATAGACCATTTTGATAGAATCATGACAGAAAAAGACATCAGAGGAGATGTCTCGTCATAGTTTTTGTTATATTGTCAAAAGAAGACAAAAAAATGTTCTGTCAGCTTGTATCAGGAGAATCATATAAGCTGTAAGGCGGATGATGGGGCCTCAGGAGAGCAAGCTGTCATTTAATTAAGTAGACGTGAAGCATGGGGAGCTGTGCGCGAGTGTGCTCATTCATCTGTGCGTGTTTGCTGACAGTATCAGCAGGGGATGTTCTGCACTATAGGTCAACTTTTCCATGATGGAGAACAAAAGAGCAAACTCCAGATCAGGTTCTCTTCTTGCCTCAAGAATAGAACAGAATAAAAATTCAACTATCTTTTCTATCACCCAGGTTCTTATTGACCTGACAAGAGGGGGTGGGGGCTAAAATGCCAAACAAATGGATTTCCTTCTTCTAATTCTCTTACCAAACGGCCCGGGTTAGAGCAATAATCTGGAACTGAGCCTTGTCACAGTCCATTAGGTTTACTCCAGCGGGATTGCTACCTCCGCAGACCTGGAACTGTAAACACAGGCTTGGCCTTGTTACGAAAAAGTTGGAAAAGAAATTTCTAGTAACGCTCTCCTGGATGGAAAAGTCTCCCCTTCTAAGAGCGAGGCGTCACCACTCTGGTGACTGTGCAGGGATAAGTTTTTTCCACTTGTTTGTAGCCCTGACAGCAAAACACTCCTGCACACAAAGACAGGCAGGCGTAGAAGTTGGGCCGTTGGCAGGAGGGTAGTATCTCTGGAATTTGTGCCGGCCTATTTTCTGTTGTGATGTGAAGCCTGGTGAAGTGCTGACTACAGACTGGGGCTCCAGTTGAGGACAGACATGCTTGTGTTCCTCTGTGATAGGAACTGTCATTACAATAATTTGGTTCCCGCAGAAAGCAGACAGGCACATGACACTAATTCCTATCGCTGGAAATGACTTGGTAATTGTCATTGTTGGCTCTGTCCTGGATCTTTTGATGGTCACAGCTCATTAAGGTGTGTTCTTCAGTGGCTCGTAAGGCTTGGCTGAATCTGCTCTTTTGCTTTAACCAAAACAGTCTAGAATCAAAGAGTGCAAAAATAAGTGTTCATATGGATGGTCTTGTGAACTTCTAACATCAGACACAGTTCATGGTAGGGTGATAGGTTAAAAAATGTCTAAATGGCCCGCGTCAACCCAACAACCAGGAATTGCTGATATATTCTTGCAGGTGCTCTCACCCGGTTTTCCAGTTTGCTGCATTACATTTGCTAGGTTAAATAAATAACCAAAAAAATAAATAAATAAAATATTGTCACACCTACTTACCTTATTAAACTGAAAAAAAGCTGTACACCTTCTAAATTCGAATTTCTCTTTTAAAGAACTAAGAAATAATTGTTTTGTTAACTCACTTTCCTTTCACTAGTTCTACAACTCAGTGGGTGTGTACTCCATCGCCAACTCTTCTTTTGGCTAAATAGGTCCTTCATTCTCTGTGGTTAATGTGAGAATATTCTGGCTCCGTGAGCTGTTTTTCTCTCACTAGTTCTTCAGCTCAGTAGGTGTGTACTTTGCTGCTGAATGATTGTGTCACTGAGCAGCGGCTGTTGATCGTTCTTTGGAGGAGGACCAATAAATTAGCAAAATAAAATGATAAAAAAATGTCCAAAAAGCCAACCAGCAATGGACTGCACTAGTGAATAATAGCAGATATGTTCATCCAGTTGCCTAACCCTAGAAGTTAGTGTAGAAAACCATGGTAAACTGGGCCAGGTTAATAGTATTTAGTTCAGTGTGTTACAGACAACTGGCAAAAATCCCCTAATTAATGGTATGTAAAACAAACTTTATGCAATTTCTAGGTCTCTAGGAGGAACTGTTGAAGTTGTACCCTTCTTCTGGGCAACAGAAGGCATGTTCGGGAAAGGCCTTGTTGGTCTGTCATGATGTGTTCAGTCTAGAAATAGACTTTGGAGGACCCAGCTCATCAATGCTCTGTCTGAACCATCTCCATAGATGTGCAGAGGCTCAGCAGTGGTAATGTGGTGTCAATGTGGCCGTGATGTCAAGGAGGAATAAACGATGACTTGTCTCCTATGGAAAACTACCACAGTATTTTTCATACTTCATGGTCAAACTGCTTCCACTATAAGTCAACAGAAATACATGATTTTTGAGTAAAAAAAAAAAATATATATATATATATATATTTTTAACACACATCAAATGAGGCACTTTCTCAAAACTGGTAAAAACTTTGGACTACCAAAGAGAGAACCAAAACATTCATCTAAATTTATGCATGTTTGAGCCTGTTTTCAAGCAAAAAATCCTTTTGCATACCACAGAAGACATCCATCAAGGGGTCGCCTGTAAATATTAGTAAATATAATAAATAAATCATGATGTTTTTGAATTAATAAATTGATCATCTGTGTGATGTGGTAAAAAACACACAGTTGCATATATGCAGTGATTGTAGACGCTCTCCTTACTCTGTACCGGCGTAGTTTTGGCTGGATTTTCAGTGCATTAGAAGTGACCTGTTTGTACTGGATTTTTCTACATCAAAATCAAGCATAAGCCCCTTTTTTAATCACACTGACAATTTTTTATATTTTCTATGTGGAAGACTGAGTTTAATAGCAAACACAACCTTTCGCCACAATTTTACCACCTTTGCTGTAAACCTCTCCTACTGTAGAGGGTGACAATGTGTGGATAGTGAAGGATTTCTGTTTTATATCACCATGGCAATAGACCTGATGGCTGAGTCAGGGTCTCCATAGAAACCCTGAGGTGGGTTAATATGAGGTCACTGTGCTGACATTCACTATGGTCAAACTGAGGCCAAAGAGGTCAAAGTCATAGCACGGCTATGATGTGAATGATAATGACAAGAAGTAAATCTAAATTCATGGTTGCCATGGCAATAAAGAGGAAAGAGGCCTAATTGAAGGGGCTAAAGGGAGGGGGTCAACATCACAGCTGGGCTCTCAGTCGTCCATCAAGCAGCCTGCCCAGACTTCCTGACGGCCCAAGGTGAGATGGAGATGGATAGACAAAGACAGGGAGAGAGTGCATAAAGTGGAGGGGGTGAGGAAGATATGGGAGGGAGGAAAAGCGGGAGGAGGAGCAGGGGATGTGTTCATCGATCTCTCAGTGCCGTCTGCTGACATGGCAGCTACAGGACTCCTTTTTGTTGGCAGAGACACATATATCTACAGTAGGTGTTTTGGCACACGCATCCATGTCCACACAAGCATGCATCCTGGCGCCTGCATGCGGCTCAGTATTAAGGTAAAGGCACATCCTCTCTCTTCTTCCAGCCATAGAGACAGGATGATGTGTGTGAGGTGGGAGGGACCAGTGCTTGCCAACATGAGAGGAGAGAGGGAGAGATGCTAAATAAGTTATCTATTTATTAAACTGACAGATTTCAACATGCCTTTGCTGTAATTGTGTCCGGTTTCCCAGAGGCAGCGTTGACACTATGCTAGAGTGAAGACTGACCTTTGCTGCACAGAAAGGGCCTCATGTGGTTTTCCTCTGACACAGATTTGTTTCAGCTGCCATTTATTCACCCAGTACAGGCCCCCCTGTCCCACGCCGCATGGCATGATATTTAGCGCTGAGATGAGGCCCTGCTGATAGCTACACGCCATGTGAACAGGCAAATGGACCTGAAAAACAGACAAAGAAAATCATGTGTGAGAGCCAGCATGTAATTTGTGTGTTACTCATCTGCAAGCGGAAGAGCTGAGAGAAACAGATTCTGATGTCGGGGAGACCATTTGTGAGAGTGATCCGGCACAACGGACACTCCTGCTGTCGAGGCGAGAGGGACGTGTTCCACATCATCAGCTCCCTCAATCCCTTCCCACATCCTCATCCACATTATTGGTATGGTGTGAATATGGGACAAAGCCCGCAAGCTGCACAGATTGCAAATGGAGTTTCCCTCCTGTCATCTGGGACAACTCCTGATTTTCTATTCCAATTACACTCAGCTTTGCTGTCATATCGAGACAGTCTGCATGGCTCATTTGAGTCCCAGTGATTGTTGGGGGCAAACACTGCTCAAAGCACGTGTTTTGAGCTTCACTTGATCAAATCCTCTCATTTCTACCACTATCTATTCCCCTTGTCTCCTCGCCTCACATCTGTCCCTTGGGGCTAGCCCAGCTTAGAATAAACATCGGCAACCAGCTTTGTCTCTATGGCAACTGCTGTGCATGCTCTACGGTAGAGCAGGCATGGAGTGGGTAGGTAGGACAGGGTGGCGGTGGATTTTGCTAAACGGGATCTGATGTTCTTTCAAGAGATTTGAGTCAAGGTAAAGGGGGCTTGAGATCTGCTAGAGGCCCCCTAGGGGACACGTCTTTCTTTCAAGTGGAAGAAGCACGGAAAGATGGGGCAGCACTAGTAGTTAGTTGCCCGGGTAACCCAGTGTAAGGGGTCAGTGGGGTTGGGCGGTGAAAGCCACCCAGTCAGTCTGTCAGTTGGTTTAAGCTCACCCTGACCCCGTCTCCCTTAACACCTCGATTACCCGGCTAGCCTGCTACAATTAAAGCGGCTTTCACCTCCCTCCCACTTTCTGTGACAGCCTGAGGAAGTGTTGGATTGATCCGACCAATACGCTCAAGCATGCAGAGTATTTGTTTTTCTTTTTTCCTTGTTCACTTGTCTAAATATTATTTAGTTCCACCATTGAGCCGGATTTGTCAGCAGGGATTTTGCCGGGCATGTTTTCACTCCCCATGCTGCTGATGGCTGAGTACTTCCAACACTCGATGTTTCTACATTTTTTTCCTGACTGTTTTATGTAATTTGAGGATTGTGCACAGTTGTATCCATCTGCTTCCCCGGTTGTTCCCAAGCAAGGTGCAGTCTCTTGCCAGAGCAGGACGACCCCTGACCTGATTCATCCGTCAACAGGCAGCTGTCTGTTCAGACCTTTGTCAGGCAATCAGAGGATGGAACTGCTGGTGACACAGACATGGCAAGACAACATCATCATCGCTGGTACCTCCCACTGTCAGTTCGCTGTTAGTACCATCGCTAACCAACACTCAAGGTTATCTGATACCACCATCTCAAGGTCGTTCCACTGGGGTTGGCTCTGACTCAGGAAGTGATTATAGTCGCTCCCTCATTTGGCTAGTCACCTGCCCAGTTGCCCTTACTTCATGTTTGTTTGTTAGTATTATGTGCAATGTGATCTTTCTGTATTAGGTCTGTTTGTGGTGCGGTGCATGCAGCTTCGCCTTTGTCTTCCAGTTGTAAGCATTGACCTAGAAGAGGCTCCATCTGCTGTTATGTGCAACACGAGCCGCTCTCCTGGGCACAGCCGGGTAATTCAATACCACTTCCTGTCCTCACCTTGTGCAAACAGGCAAGGCCTAAGAGGTACCGTATCAGGGAAGGTGGGGGAGGGGCACATTTTGTCCAATAATTATGTGCAGGGACAAACGGCTGGTTTCAAGGGGAAAACAAATGAGGTGGGCTTTAGAGCTTCTTGTTCAACCTGCCCGGATCCATCTTTATGTGTGTGCATGTTTGCACCATCTGTGTGGACTGGAAGTGTGACCTTTCCCTGAGAAGTGATACAGAAAACGCCCTCTATTCCCTTCCCGACAGGCTCTTATATACATATGAAATATGTCAAGAAGACGAGGTACCCTAGAGAAGAAAGAGATACTGTGAAAGCTGTACTTGTGACTTAACTACCTGCTGCCTCCTCCTTCCACCCCATACTTAATCGATCTGTATCATATGAGTAAGCTGTGTTGTCATGAACTGCACCTAGTACTGAAAGGACTAGTTGATTGATGGATTAGTCGATTGAACAGTTAAGTTATTTACCAAGCAGAACTCCCAAACCTTCTCTCGTTCCTTTTTCTTAAATTTAAGAATTTGTTGTTTACTGTTTTATATCATTGTGAACTACTAACTTATGGTAATAGTGTTTGGCTGTTGGACAAACAGAACAAGGACTTTGACTTGGTCACCTAGGCCTGTAAGAAATTGCGTTTTTACAAAATTACACATTATTATACACATTTTAGTCAATAGCCCCCCTCCAAATAAAAAAAAAAATTCAGTGGATTTAATTTTTATCGGTTGTCAATAATAGCAGGTGAAACTACTAATAAAATGAGGCAAGTAGAGATTTAATGAAATAAGCAAGAGATTTGGGTTTGCAAGATAGTCTTGTTACTTCAATGCATTTTTGTTTATGTCTCCACGTGAATCATAGTTTAACCAGTTCAAACTTTATTATGATCCCAGAGGGCAATTGTTTCGCAGGCCAAGAGCAACATAGCAAGATACAGCACACAGGGCAGTACAAAAGTTAAAAGACAGTCAAACACACCACTGCTCCAAACCACTGGTTCTCAAATAGGGGTCCAGGGAGGCCCGGGCATCTGTGGCACTCTGTCAAGGGGTCCGTGAAAGGTTTTCAGATACATTCATTTAAATTATGGCACAAAAATATGTATTTATTACTGTATTTTTTTTACAAATGCTTCATAGTTTAACAAATAATACTTTAGTTTTTACATCTAAAATAGTTCATAGTCTGTGGTCTCAGGGATAGATGCTAATATTTTTAAGCACTGACCCAACCCCACGACAGTGCATTTTGGTGGCCCAAACATAAACTTGGGTAAAAATAATATGTACTTTAGGACAACTTAACACAGCCTTCCTTAATTGTGACACTTATGTTGACCACTTCTCCCGTGAATTGTGAAGGGGTGTTTCCTGAAGGCATTGTTTCTAATGAAAAACGAGCTAGACTTCTGAGCAAGTTGAGGAAAGTGCAGTACATGACTTCCTTGATGACACGTTGTGTCACATTCTAGCCACATAAACTTCTGCTTCCATTCACTGTTAAAATTTTGGTGCCGTTTCATTTCTTCATAGTCCACCTTTTATGGTTCTGGTTCTTCTGTAAGAATTGCGTTAGCAGTTTGAGTAGGCTTATTAAACACATACTTTAAGTAGCCCAAACATGTCGGTAGCTAGCCGGTGAGGATGACTGTTTAATGTTTTTGTATATTGTTGAACTTAAAGGCACAATCTCCTGCCTAACTCTAATAATCAGAATCCGCATATCATTTTATGTATACTCTTGATTTGTTTGTGTGTACACTATGTTATGGGTATTCTGTGTTGACATGGTGCAAATATTTTTAATACATGTCTAATGTTTTTTCTAATACATTTCTCTTGTGTTGTTTTTCACATAATTATGTAGAAGTGTAAAAAAAAGAAAAGGCAACATCAAATTATTCCAACGGGCATACATGGAGGGTACTACTTCTGTCTTGTAAGGGGTCCTTGATTGAGAAAAATTAAGAACCTCTGGTCCAAACAATTAATTAATTGCATAATTGATACAAATAATAATTGATAATAAAAGCTTATTAGTTACAGCAAACAGAAGCGCCATCAAAGACGATTCTGCTATAAATGATTGAATGATGAAATCAGACATCTTCTGTCACTTCTGAGGGATTTTATTCATCGTTGTGAAAAGTATAAAGAAAGACGGACATGATTTATAGTGACATCTGCCTCGACTTAAATGGACATGTTCATTGGTGCCAGCAGTGCTATCTTATGCAATGCTCTCGCAGTTTACAATGTTTCTTTCCTAACTGCTGATGCTTATTATCAGTGAGTAGAATATTTTCTATTTTTCTCCTTTGACAGAGTGGTTTACAGTGACGAGACAGTAAGATGGATGAGCTGCAGGATGTACAGCTGACTGAGATCAAGCCGCTGCTGACCAACAAGGTGAGTTGAGGTGGGGAGGACGGGACAGTGACAAGCTACCACAGCAACAGGCACGCAACTGTGCACCCGAACCAATATGTACTGTAGAGCCACGCAAACACAAACTTAATAGACAGGCAGTGCACACTTAAAGCGAACGAGCACCCCATATGGCCCCAGCAGGCAAATACATACCACTAATACGCTAGGCATGCACACTCTGCAGTCCCGTTCATCAAAGTGAATTATTCATATCGGCTCGACTGTGGAGAGGGAAAAGAAAAGAAGGGAGAGAGCAAGTCAATAGAAAAAAAGGTTGTAGACAGAATGAGGCAAGAGAGAAGAAGAGAAGCGGAGTGTATAACGTAAGATACTCCGAGTCAGAAAAGACAGTCAAGCAAGTACAAGAGAGATCAAAGGAGAAGCTGGAAGAAACTCATCTCTTTATTTCTAAGAGCTTGAAAGATTTTAGCCAGCGAGCGACGCAAAAACAGAAGGCAGTATGCGGGAGAAAAAAACTCAACGGCAGATCAAAGCGCTTCCCATCCTCCTCTGTCCTTCCTCCTCTCCCTCCTCTTCCTTGCTCCATCTCAACAGCTGATTAGCTGATTAGAAAGAGGGTGTGTCTGTGGGTACACCAGAGTGTTTTGTTCTCCCCCCAGGCAGCTGTCACAGACAGTCAGGGGGGCATCGTGCCTCAGAGGAGCAGTGAGTAGTGAAGGATCTGGTCTGAGGGGATTGCGTCACCTCAGTAGGGGGTCTGAAGATGTAGCAGCAAGAGGATACTTCTCTGTGTGGGACTGCATGTGTAAGGGAGATGTCCTATGTGAGGTGACAGGGTAGAGAATATACATCATAAAGAATCATCTGAATGAATGATCCTGGCACTGACCTCTCACTCCACCTAGTGGCCAGCTCATTAAAAAGGCAAACTAGGAGCCTTGAAAGCAGACAGAGATAATAACGTGATAACAGTGAGGATGGAGGACTCTCATTTTCTCTCTGATCCAATGTAGAAGTGATGAAAACAGATTCTGATTTCCATACAGATATTACATCAAAGATTACATTGTGGATGCAGCAAAGTACGAAAAACAGTGCTGTCTGCACTAGTAAAATTACCATAACAACATAACAGTTTTAATGGCCTTCAGCAAAGGTCACAGATGTATGTGATTAGAGTTAAACTTCAAAGTAGAGAATACATAAAAGGAAAAAAAAAACAAGAAGGGATAATTTCAGAGTTTGTAACAAGTCCAAAAAGTTTGGAGAATGCTTAAGTCTAACTGTTATGTTTTCAAGGTTCGCTATATCCTTGAATTTGAATACACTACACAAATGCTTGATTTTCAGTATAATCTCATGTTTGATCTACACAATCACTCATGGAAACTGGACATTCTGAAAATTCTGCCATCATATTTGTTGTTGCCTCTGGGCGTCTCATATAAGACATAGAGTGGAAGTACATTAATTGACATGGGCAATTAATGTACTTTTTCAGTGCCAGCTTTTTTGTTTTCCTTTCTATCCAGTGTCACAATTTAGATGTAATAATAAAGGCTTTGAGAGTCTAGAAATGTTTGGTTTAGGTGCCTTGAAAGTGCTTGAAAAGCGCTTGAAATTTTCTCTTAAAAAGCTGTACGAACTCTGTAATTGACTCCTTGACTAACAACAGTTGGCATAACAACAAATAAAACGGACAGTTGCATTGCACCTTTGACCATCAAGATATTTAAAATTGAATTTCTAAAACCTGAAAAAAGCTATTAAGTGTATAAAAACTGTCATCAATGTCTTCAACATGTTGAAGCAGTTGACCTTGTTGAAGGTGCTTTGTAAAGAGACCTCACGATTTTAGCTCCTGTCTGTACTTTCATCACCTCTCTATAGTACTTCAGCACCTGAGAACTGCATTACAGCAATGGAATAATCTAGATTAGAAACATGGTTTTCCCATGACTTCTGCTGCACCACTATTTCAGCAGAAGAAGAAGGGGGGTTGCTTTATAGCCACCATCTGCCTCTACATTCATAGGCACCCTAGTGGTCTGGCCCACAACTGAATCCCCACAAGAATCTTCTCTGTTGTTGCTGCCCACTCTCCCTTCACTAACTGTCTATACTGTAATCCCAGCCAAGATAAGGCTCTCTGTAAAAATGTGGCAACAGTACTTAGCCTATATAACGTGTAAAGAATTTAGTTGTTATGATATTAAAAACTAAGCTCATTTCACATACTATGTTGAGTGTATGTAAGTGTGAATGATGTTGATTTAAGATGCATAGAAGAATTTGTTTCCTAAAAATGTGTAGTTTAGCAGTCATGACTGGCCGTGATCAGAAAATTGCCACAATTATGTATCCCAGTGCCATAATCGATTGGACCAATAGATCCATAAACAACCAGATGAAGTTTTGCTACAGTAATCATATTCAGAAATTGCAGCAGTTATCAGTAGTCATTCCACCAGGCTCAGTTTAGATCTGTAACATGCTGAGTTCTCTGCAATCTGAGCACTGTTCTCTTCTACTTGAATCCCACTGCCAAAATCTTCTTAAATCAAACTGATCTGACGTTATTATTGTTTGTAGCATAATGACCAAATGTTTTGACATAGTTCTGACAAAATACATTGCTAACTGAAAGCTGGTAAGTACTTTTAAAAAATAGGACACCGTCGGATTTGCTTCATTTGTTTACACATGTAGACTTGAAACATTATGTAAGTTGAGTAAATCCAACACATATGCTACAGTGTCTTCCATTTACAATGAATGAACCTCCATCAGTGTTACACAAGTACAATGGGTATTGTTATTGGCTCTACATATAGAAATGTGGCATCTATGAGCTCATGGTATATTTTAACTCTCCTCTTTAATTTATCTTTCAGAATGCACGCAACTTCCAAGATTTCGACTGCCAGGTGAGTGCTCCTCTCTGCTCCTACAGTAAGCACTGTTCTGCCCCTGGTTAGCGGAGATGCTGTTATGTTAGTGAAAGGGGGTTGGGGCATTTGAACATGGCCCCATTCTTTGACCACTACAGCTAAAGCCATTTGTTTGCTTGCCCTACATGTAAACGTCATTCCTCACAGGCGGCCTCCAGTTTTACCTCACACCACATGCTGGTGGTGATGTAGGTTTTTTTAGGATAAGTCAAGGAGGGCTATCCTCCACTCTGGTCATTAACTTTTCAAGGTGGCATTTGAGTGCTTTTGTCACGCACACTTTTTAGCCAGCTTGTTCTCCAAGATTGTGCTTTGCATCTGTGTCTGCGGGGGAAGGGACAAAGGATTTTCAACCAAAATTATAAAAGAGCCAAAAACATTACTGTTAGATTTTTTCTTTTTTCTTTTGAATGAATGTATACTGTATTTGTATACATCTACTGGCACGTGGATCGTTTGTACTGATATGACAAACCAAAATAAAATCACATTGGTGGTGTATTTGTTGTTGCTAGGGCAGGGTTTGGGATATGCATATAAAGAGGATTTAGAGGTTAGCATTGTGTTTGTTTGTTGTTCTAGACACAAAGGCTTTGGGAGTCACCGCAGGATCACCCATGCTAATGGCCATGTGAACATGAATACCTCTCAAACAAATCTAAAAAAAATCAGTTAGCTGTTCTAGTAAATAATTCATGTGAGGATGGTATCAGTTTGGCTCAGCAGCCAGACTAAACATTTAACTACAAATACCCAATGTGAACAATGTGAGTCAAACTGTCGCGTTATTGCACATCAGTCCTTGTCACTCTCTATAGCCAAACTCTGTATTAAAATAAAAATGCAATAAAAATGAAAAAATCAATTGGTAGGGTTGGATATTATTTTATAAAATGTATGATATTAGTACCAATACCAGTACCCTTAAAGTGATACTGATACCAATAGAGTACTTCATTTGATAGGCTGCCTTTTTCTACTTTATTCAATACCCATCATGTGAATTGAAACATACTTGAAATAATCCGTACATATTTTTAATCACACGTCCAGTAAATCAAAGAATGCTTGCGATGATTAGCTGCGAGGGGCAACACCAAGTTGTTTTACTCAACAAGTTTTGATACAACTTATTACATGTTATTTGGGTTGATACCTTAAAGGTATCGAGTACCGATACCAAGCCCTACCAAGTGGAAGTGGATGTTTTGGAATGGTAGAGTTTTTTCAGTTCAAAATATAGAGGACAAGTTTGGTATAGCGCTGACTCTAGAGATTTTTAACAGCATTATCAGACTTTACCGTGCTGTGTTTCATGTGGCACCAGGAGTCCTGTTTAAATGTGTTATGGTGTGTATTTCAAATTGAGGAAAATGAGTATAAAGTGATATGTGCAGGGATGGTTCTTTTTTCTTTGTTAGTGTGATGGATGTAGGTGATCTTTACTGTACTAGTAAATGTCAGGAAGAGATATACAGGTGCAGTGCTTTCAGACATCTTTTAATAGTTGTGTGATTGTGTTGCAGAAACCATGCTTGCCTTTTCACAGTAAGCATTTCAACCATAGTCAGGTCTTTTTATGTGATAATATGAAGATAATTACTGTTCAAGCAAAATGGGTTATTGTCCTTGAGCGGGCTGTGTTCCAGATTTTTTTCTTTGATGGTGGTGTCTTTGCATGGGGAATGGGATTGCTGGCCCTCCGCCTCTGTGCTATGCAATTGGGTTTTTCTCAAGGATCCTCTTGCACGAGGATGACTTCCCACAGGCAAATACTCTGCTGTGTTTCATGAGCATCGTGGCTGCAAAGGGTTAAACCTTTCATCCTTCTCTCACTTTCTGCAGTCACGGCTGCTTCCAGCATCCCACCAGTGCTAAATATAGCTGCTGCAGGCAGGGGAGAGCACGTTAGCTGGAGCAGGCATGCTGCATGCTCCCCAGCATCCTCTTCCGTCTGCATTGTCACTAGTACATTAACATTCATAAAATGCTGCACTCGCTCGTATTTTCAGTGTGATTTCTTTCCACCCATCCTCTTGAGATCCAGTCCAGGTCCTGCGGTTGTACTTTAAAGACAGAAATGTACCAGTATTTGTCTCAGTGGTATTGAGGTAGACTTGAGTGTATTTGACCTTATTTCAGTGGCAGCCATTTTGACCTCACACAGTAACATTCAGGAGTCTCAACGAAGTATTAAGACAAATCCTCATACTGATAATTCTGAGAATGAATGCTATTTAGTTGGTTTCCATATATTATTATTATGACAAGTTAAAATGTCTGCTGTGAAAGGGGCTCTTTATGAGTTTATACTTTAGGGTTCATAGAATTAAAAATTGTTTCTGAGAAAAGCAGCACTAGATAGCTTACTAGCAATTTAGCTAGCTCAGTATCAAGGATAATTTGTGGCAGCAAGCTGTATCCTACTAACATTTGTTTCAAATTCTTCTCATTGGAAAACATATATGAAGTAGAAGATATTTACTGCTGTTTTAGTCTTCTGCATTTTGGTGTGCAAGTGTAGAACATGACTGGTCTGAGATGGACTGATAAAATGCTATGTTCAAATTAGGGCTGGGCGATAAAACGATTTCAAAACGGGATCGTGATAAAATGTATGTCGATGACGATGATAAACTATGGTAATTTTTTACTCGATGTGGATAGACCTAGATCCTTAATCCTTAATAAAGGGTTCTTCTAGACACGATCGAGAAAGGTGAGCTGCTCCAAGAATAGACAATCATGTTGTGGTACAGATGTTTTAATGTGACAAGCCGCCATAAATAAAACAGTTTATTCACTGAACCACAGAGAGTCACTGAAACACTGATCACTGACCTGTTGTGACAGAAAAAGTACTCAGATTCTTTACTTCAATTGGTAAAGTCAATAAAAGTAAAGTTACTTTACTTTGTAATTTTACCTTCACAATTAATCATGTAAGAGACCTGTCATTTTCCATATCACCATTGCTGTTGGACAAAGCAAAAGTAATGTAATAGAAAAAATTGCAGAACACACAATATTTCTTATCCAATTACTTGATTAATCGCCAGAATAATCGATAGATTACTCGATTACTAAAAGAATTGATAGCTGTAGCCTTAGTTGAGACTGTTAAGTCAAGATGTGAAACAGTTAACAAAGAAGAAGTTCAAAGAAGAAATTCAAGTTGTAAGCACTTTATTTTAAGGTGCACAATTTTTCAAAAACTATTTTATTTTTAAATGCTGTATTAAAGCTGATCTGTATAGATCAACGTTAAGTGACAATAAATATTGTCAAAATGTTTTTTTGTCAAACATTTTATGTTAAACTATATTCTAAGTTCATCTAATGAATCATTTGGTTTCTTCAGGTGTCAGGATACTTTTCAAACTCAGCATTATCAAATTATATATCGTGATAAATATCGATATCGATCAATACGGGAAAGATTATTGTGATAACATTTTTTTCCATATTGCCTAACCCTAGTTCAAATCAGAGTTGTTGGTCGGAATTTCCCAGTTGAAATCCCCAATTTCTGACCTCCCAATGTAAACCGAAAACATGGTTGACGATGAAAAACTGATGTTTCTTTGTGCAGTGTAGACACAATTGAACCCACAGCAGCACAGCCTCAGTGCATACATAAACAAAACAGAGGAGGGGAAAACAACACAAGGGATAACAGATGTCATTATACGTTTATTTTATAGCACTTTTATACTTGGAAGTGTATACAAACATTCCATTCCATAATAACATTGGGAACATAAAATTACTTGCAGCACAGGTTTAACTAGTATTTATTTTAATTAAATACAGGAAAATATATTTAACAATGTTTGTAGTTGATGGTTTAACATTTACAACGTACTCTTGCATGTTTGCTGCCATTGATGTGCGATGTCAGACAAATGCTTCTTCATTATGTTGAAGTAGATGGATTTACCATTGTACCTGACTACCACCACCACACATTTAAGTACAAGTCAAACTGGAGTCCACATGCAATACAAAGCATTAGAAGCAGACTTCCCATGAATACAGTCTGTGTGTGGTGGGGGAGGGGTCCACACCGCTGCACCATCACTCTAAGCAGCCGATGTGACATTCCAGCAGCTGGAGGACAAATCCAGCTGCTCTCCTCTTGTCCTGCTACTATAACTCCCACTACAGGCAGTCCACAGGTACTGCAACAGTCATGCCAGAACCCTGTGCACCTGCGTGAGGTAGGCGGCGTTGATGGTGGTGGTGATGAGATGGGGTCAGAGAGGAGATCCAACAGGGTGTGGTGCTGCAGTCTCGTGTTCCTTATGATGTCCTGCTTACGCCACTGAGAAGCTAGGAGGGGAGGAAGGTGTGAGTCAGCCTCCTCCACTCATGGGACGCTGCTGTGTTTTAAAGTGCATACTTAAGAACACTTCATGGGCATGGAAATGGCTGACTGTACACTTTAAAAATAGAACATCTTAGGGTTGATGGTGTTTGCTGTTGAGATGGTTTCCAAGAAACCCTAAAGCATCGAATGTTCTAGTTAAGATTTGAAACGATTAGTCGATTGACAGAAAATGAATCATCAGCTATTTTGCCAATCGGTTAATAATTTCAGTAATTTTTTAAAAGTGAAAATGGCAAACATTTGTTAGTTCCAGCTTCTTATTTGTAAGGATTTGCTGTTTTTCTTTGTCATTTGTGATAGCAAATGAAGAGTTTCAGGGTTTTGGACTGTTGGTTGGACAAAATAAACTATTTCCTCATTGTGATGAGAATTTTTTCACAATTTCTAGGCATTTTATAGACTAAATGATGAGGGATGTAAATGATTAATAATTAAAATTCATTAAGAATTTAATGAAATTAAACTGATTAAAAAAAAATGAATGAACTGAGAATGTAGGCTTTGTTGACCATTTCTCCAGAGCTCACATGTTTTCTCATGGTTTTGTTTGATCCGCCTTGTTACTTTGGAAATGACAGTAATTGTGCCCCATTTGACATAATTTCATTTGGCGGAGCCATTTATTGAATTCAGACAGGCAGACGAGAGCAATCATTTTGAGCAAGAGCCTTTTTATTTTATTCTCTTCATTTAATTTGTTTGTGCTTCATGAATTAATGTTTCAGATAACTTATGTCCTGCTAGAATTGTTAGAAACATCTATTGCTCATGTCTTCAATTACCAGTTTAAAAAAATATATACAAAATTTGCATGCCTATAAAAAACTAATCAATTAATTGTGAAATTAATTGGCAGATTAATCAATAATGAAAATAGCCCAATTCTAGTTCATTGTCTCTTTTTACCATCATTAGTTATTTTTGACAGTCTGTTCCAGACAGTCTACTCATTCTCAGTTATTAGGTTTAAAATTTATTTGACCTTGTACATTTCAGCACAAAGACTAGAAGGAACTGCCTTCTTTGACAAATGGCTGCCAAGTCTCTTGTCTTTGGCTTTTTAAATCTTCACTGACTCATTAAGAGCAGCAGAGGGCGCCATAGGACTGTTCAGTGTTTGGCTGAACGGCTGTGTTTTGTTTAATGTGTTTTTAGCTTGCTGTGCTTTTCCTGTTGTTGATTGTCCTGACTGTCCCAAGGAGAGGCTTAAGAATCACAGAAACAAACAAAGGTATTGCACAGATGTTACTCAGTCACCATTTTAGAAGAGGATAAAGTTGTCATGTGGTGTACCATGTCATGTCATGTGGTGGACAATTTAATACAAGATGTTACAACAAAATGATTCAACATGTTTTTCCTGAGCTTAATATGTTGGACGTGTGGAAATCAAACCTTAAAATTCTGCAGACCTCTATGCTGAACAGAGCTCTGCAGAGCAGGGCATCACCAAGTGCTGAATGACTCCTCAGACTGCAGTGTCCAACTGAGACACAGAATGAAACGTAGTATGTGACGCAAAGAGGCACCTGCTCTGTCGAGGAAAGGGTACAGATCATATCACACACATCATCTCCAGGAACTGATGTGACCAGTCATATGTCAAGTCAGTTCAGTTTGCAGCACATTTAAAAACAACAGGAGTCGAGCCAAAGTGCTTTCCAGTCGATGCGGGTGTATCTGCCTCAACACAGATGAAAATGAATACAACAATACAATAGCAGCAATAATACAAAGAAGGCAAGAAATACCATAATGCAGTAGCACAGAAAAGAGGCTAAAAGATCATTTGCGCATCATAATCTGGCATAAATGATTGTCTGACTGCAGTCTGGCTCGAAAAGACTGGAGATGGAACAAAAAGAACTAATAATGTAGAAAATAAATTGCTCAAGGAAATAAAATGTCAGATATACTCCTCTCTTATTGCATCATATGTCCAGTCTGCACATCAGCTTTTTTTTTGTTGAAATGTACATACACTACATGTGTGTCAGTGGCACCATCTGTAGGTTAGGACAGGGAAAAACTTTAGAGGAGGAACAGTGTTTTACAACCAAACATGCTACTACCTTGACCAACCAATGAAACACCCCTCCTCTTTGTAATCCTACCCGCTCTGTGCTGTTTGGAAGTGTGCCATTGGCTGCACAGAGCAGCCTGTCACCAACAAAGGCGTGACACCGTGCCCTGCTTGCAGCTGTGCAGATGACAGAGAGTAGAAAAGGAGAGATCAATAAACTATGTGGATCAAATAACTCAGAGGCAGGTTGAGGGGAAATAGATCCTCTCGTGTAGGGTTGTGAATCCTGAATAAAAATAGTATCTCCTTGTGGGTTTATTTTCTGGCAAGCCTGAAATATAATGAGGGTTATCTTTTGAATATCAATACGGAAATGACTACTAAAGATTTTGCAGTATGAGCCAACATTTGCAGGCAGGCTGTGAGTCAGACTGTTGCATTTTACGCTAGTCCTGCTGAGTGACTCACCTTTGCAATTAGAAGTCATTAACAGGATCTGATTATGGATATTAATGCTGAGATATTGTCTTATTTCAGAAAGGTGAAAAAGCTAAAGTGAATTTGGAGACAAATGTTGGTAAATCTCATTGTAGAGCAGCCATTTTGCTGATGCAGCCCAGGGCGAGCTGTCAAAGTCAGCTCCTCTCCTCTCCTCTCCTCTCCTCTCCTCTCCTCTCCTCTCCTCTCCTCTCTTTATCAGTATCACTGAGTGACGTCAGCAGCCTGCCCATTTTTTTCCAGGACTGCCTCTCTCTGCATCCTTTGCACCCCATCACCCCTCTTCTTCCACGCGCACGTCCCACTCCCCCCCTCCTCTTCTCCATTCTCCTCCAAGCCCCACCCTCTCCCTCTACCCACCTGACCCTCCGTAGTCCAATTAGACGCACCGGTGGCTGGATGTATGGACGCACTGTGACTACCAAGCACAAACTGCAGTCTCACTCTCCTCCCCCTCTGTCTCTTTTTCCTGCTCTCTTTCCCACCTCTTGTTTCTGTCTCTCTCTTCTTGTCTTCTCTCTGCATCTTCTCCACCCCTCCCCTCTTCTGCTTTCATTCAGATTATTTACCCATCTCCTCCTCACTCCCTCTCTGCTGTGTCTTTCTCCTCCCTCTCTTCCTCGCTGCTCGCTGCTGCTCTTAGCCGCCTCACCCTTTACATCCCTCCCTTCCTACCAACCAACACTCCCTCCCTCCTCCTTCTCCTCCTCCTCCTCCTCCTTTTTGGAGATCTTCAAAGCTGACCAGCACACACTCGCACATAGCATAACACACTCCTCTCCTGCGTGGGAAAAACATGTCAGCTATTCTGGATCTGGACCAGATTGCATGCTCTGGGAACGGAGTGGTGAGTGACAAATGCGTCTTGCCTTGCCTTGCCTTGACACACCTGGCTGGGTGGTTGCAGCAGGGGGTTCTGGTTCAGATTAGTCTGTGTGTGTGGGGGGGGGGCGTAGAGATTGTTGCACGCTCTCCCCAGAAAAGGCAGGGTGACAGCAGCTGGCTCTAGAAAGGGGAAAAGCTGGTGGGGGTCTTTCCTGGCTCTCTTGTCACCACCTACAGCAGACGGCTGAGAGTTTGGGCTATTTCTTTCCGGGCAGCTGCTTGTGTGGGATGATCATTTGTTTAGTGTGTGTGTGTGTGTGTGTGTGTGTGTGCCTGAGCCTGTGCCTGTGCCTGTGCCTGTGCCTACAGGTCACACAGTGCCCATGTGTGCAGCCTAAATGCGCATTTTAATGTGTTGATATGAGAGATGCATGTGTGGAGTTGCTGCTCAAGTGTCTCTGAGTCCGCAAATGCCACAAGCAGAGGATGTGTACGTGCCTGCCAGCATGTGGGTGTCCATCAATATGGTGCATGTTTCTGTGTACTTTTGTGTTTGTCCACAACTGCAGGGATGCGTGTTTTGCCTGGTGAATGGTGGATGGTGCAGCATTGTCTTCTGTTATCACTGTGGACAGGCAGGGAGGTCACTCACCCCCACGCACAACATAGCAACAACACACCGAGACCACTGTAGCGATTTCTCCTTCCCTCCCCTGCAGAGACCTTGAGTTTGTAGTTTCAACCCACTGCTTTGATGGCACACACGCACTGTACATGTGCGGCAGGTGGGGAGGGCTGTGTTTGTGTCAAAGGATAGCAGGGTTGCATGATCCCACTGGAGAACATGGATGTGTTGTCTGCATATGTTCTCATGTCTACACTAAAGTCATTTGCTGGCTGTTTCTGCCCCGTAATGCTGCTCTCAGAGGTGATTGATGCCCTTCATGGCAGGGAAAACAGGGAGGAGGAGGGGGAGGCATGATTGATAAAGGAGGGATTGCGGGAAGAGAACAGCATGACATACTGCTCTGCTTTTTTCACCTCACCCCACCTCTCTCACCCTTCGTTCATGGGACCAAAATCCAACTGCCCCTCTCACCTCCCCCACTTGTCCCAGACAACCTCCTGAAGCTCTCCTCAAGTACAAACCCCTACTCAGTATTCCTGTCTCACCTACAACACCCCCAAACATCCACGCATACACATTGTCAAACTACTAGCCACCACGAATGTATGAAAAAGGAGAAAGGGGTTGCTGCCATTGCAGTGCTCTCCCTCTTTTTCCCCTCCAGCTGTCCAGGCTAACAGCCCCACCCTGTGCCTGATTTCTTGAAATCCTGTTACACATGAATCCATACATGTTTGGGTTATATATGAGCTCTGAATGAGATCAGTGCATCTTTCAAACTGTGCCAAGAGCCAAATTGATAAATAAAAGGTCCCTTACGCCCTTTCCATAGCCCTTTTCCCCATGATTCTCCACCCTTGTTTGTGCCAGGACATGGCTGGAAAGGCATGATAAATTTAAGCGCTGCGCCCCTTCTGTTTTACGGCACACCCTTGTGTTAGTCATACAGGACTCCCTCTGTCTTCTCTCCTGTCTCTGTCACTCTGTCCCTGCTTGCTTTCACGCTCTATTTCCTCCCATCCACTTCCAGATTCTCTCTATCTCTTCTTCTATCTAACTCATCTTCATTCTCTGTTTTCCCCCCCTATGTTCCCGTCACCATTTTCATTTCCTATCACAGGCGGGGTGTACACGCCTGCTTTTTCTGGCGCATGGACAGTACATGCACATGACAGAAGGCAGGCATTTGAACAAGGGTGTTTGCTTCGTTTCTTATAGCAAGGCCCTGCTTTCTACACTCTGTGTCCTTGACTCCGTCCTTGTCTAAAACGAAAATTCCGCAGCAGTAACACAGCCATGGAGACTTCCTTTTCTGTCGTCTATAACAGGTTGTTCTATTCTGCCCTCTCCACGAGGCCGAGGCTGCAGAATCATTCCATTATCTGTGAAAAGGCCTCCGATGAGTTCAAGGCTTCTTGTCAGCAGGACAGTTACTTCAGGATACATGCCATCTCGGAAAGAGAGATTATAACACTGTAGCACACAGTCAGCTTTGTATTGCTTTCGTGTGCATGCAGTTGTTGTCATGTTTTGTGCGACAGGCTAATCTGTGTAGCAACACCCACACAAATGAAGATATCTCATTCCATTGCTGACAGGATGAGTAGTTTCTCGCCTGTGTTGCTGTGTCCATTAGAGATTGCAGATGCAAATGACGGCAGCCTTGTCCTTGAGAATTAACCTTCGTTTCCTCTGAAGAGACAGTGTGACACATATCCATCAGCTAAATGCCTGCAGTGGGAATGCTGGAGGAGAAACAGCAGCGTGCACAGTCACAGTCACGCTCTCTCTGTGTCTGTCAGCCATAACCTGTGTCTCTCATCCGCCCAGGCTTACTCTCTTTATTATTGATGACCAGTGGGCCTTGAGACCAGGCGAGCGCTGGGCCCCGCCCGCCGTTCAGGGTCTGTGCAGTACAAACACACACACACACACACACACACACACACACACACACACACACATACACGTAGCTACATCTTTGTACACCGTTGTATGCAGCCCCAAGTCATGCTGACCTTGGGAAGTGTGTAATTTTCTGTGTGTGTGATGCGAAATGATGCTGTGATTCTCAGTCTGGAAACTGGCATTGTTACTTCCTGTATGTTTTATTGCTTCACATTATGTCACTTCCTACAGCCTTTCCGAATCTCATTAACACTCATGTTACACTTCCTGATTGGTTTTGCAGTGTCATTTTTTTACCTACCCCACACTGATCTTAATAACATAACGGTGTCTTCCAGTCAAATCGAGTGTCAGCTGCAATCACCCTTAAGCCTTTTATTGTGTAGTTTTGTGTGTTTTTGTAGAAAGCACTGTGAAGTACTGACATGGGGCTTCCTCATGCTCAACAGAGACAGATATTCAAAAGGAAACGATGAAGCTGGTGCGAGCTCTTTGAATTTTAATGGGTCTTTCTGCAAAGATGTTCATTTTTGCAGAGTCACACTTGTGAAAGCGCTGTGAGCCTCGGATAAAAAGACTGCTTCCCAGACCGCCCTCGGTGCTTTGTTTGTCCAAGGGTACAGGGGATGTGTGGCCGAGAAGAGGTGCATGCTCTGCATCCTCAATTTGAGACAGATCCCAAATGTTGTGTTAGTCGCTGGATGTTTGCTTATGTATATGTGTCAGTATGTGTCTCCTGCATCAGATCTTTGTGAATGAAATCATCACTGTGTTAAATCTCTGTTCGAGCATTGATGTAGATTGAAATTTTTTCACTTCCCCTTTTCTTAAGTGTCTACTTTATCAGTCAGTGTGACATAAAATGCTTTTGAAATTGTAACTTTATGTCTGTTGTGGGATTCACATGGATAACCTGCTTTGTGCTTGGCTGAGATAATGTTCATATAAGGCGAAAAAGCCCACACACAGCATAATTAATATTCCACTGCTTAAAGCATAAAGCTGCCTGTGAATAAAACAACACTAAAATTAATTTATACTACTGATTAATATTTCCTGTGTAGCCACAGATTTACATGCTGTTGAACTCTATTGTTGTGTAGAAATTATTTTTAAAAAAAACTTAAAAGAGCCATTCATACATTTCCATTTGATGACATTCTGTAATTACAAACAACATGGACAGCACAACAACAATACTAACAATTTTGACACAAATCTGTGACTGCATATGTGATAGACCGGTTAATCGTCAGCTGATTTTTCTGGCGGATCATCTGGCATGTTGAGATAATTGACATTGGCCAATGACTGCTCAAGGACAATTGACAGAAAATGTCTGCAGAGACATCAGCAGACAGCCTTGTCAGAGTGGCAGTTGTGGAATGATATTAGTGTTCACCCTTGTGAATTTGGAGAAGGTGGTGAAAAATGTAGCTCCAAACTGTGTATTAAAACTGTCTTGCGTCCTGCTACAGGCTGAACATTTGGTTAAAAGTCCTCAGTCACCAGCATTTTTTCTAAAAGTTAACACATTTCTCCTGAATGACAGCAAATCTAATCCAAAGGCATTACTGGCTAGCATTAAATATATATTATGTCATAATGTATGGAGTAATGCAGTTGAATGACGTCATGTTCTGAAATCTACAGCACCCCAATGTATTTTTGTATTTAATTAATTAATCAAAATTCCATTTAAAACAACACATCACTGATTAAGATAACCATGTATATTATATTGTAATGTTCATGGAATGATGGAATTATATTGGCAATGTATCAGCCATCAGCCGTCCTGCTAAATGTAGGCATCGGCCATTGAAAAACCTATATCAGTCCACGACCAACCTCAAGTCTGCATTTTCAATGTCTCTAGTGATATGATGTGCAGAGCTTACTGAGCATGCTGGGGGATATTGTTCCACATGTGGCACTTTACTAGTTTGACAAGCTGAAAGAAATAAAGTGCATAATGAAGGCATATGTCACTAAATGCAGCAGTATGACTTCTTTATTCGTCTTAAATAGTTTTTGGATGATTCTGTAGTTCTGAGGCAAAACCTATATTAGGCTTTAGCTTCAAACACAGAATCGTTATTTTTTGTTAAAGCCAGAATTCTCCTTTAAATTAGAGTTATTTCTGCACAAATATTGGAAAATGCCTCTGATACTGCATAAAATGCGGTATCGGACCCTGCTACTTTGCAGCAGTGTCCTGTATGCCTTTTTCCACCAGGATGGCAAAGTCATGTTGGTAAGGACTGGTACTCGTCATTGGCTGATAAGATATTAGAATCCGTATCAGAATGAAAAAATGGTGTTGAAACATCTCTGCTTTACATGTGACAGCACTGGCCATGTCACAGTTGTTGAATATTAGGTCTTGTGTGCAGACTTTTTACATACATCATAAATTGTTCCATCTGTCCTGAACACTCTTCTCTTCTCCATGCCTGCAGGAGCATGACATCGAGACTCCCCATGGCGTTCTCCATGTGACAATGAGAGGCGTTCCCAAGGGCAACAGACCTGTCATCCTTACCTATCACGACATCGGCCTCAACCGTAAGTCAGCCAAAAATAGACTCATCAATGCACAATGTCCCGGACGTGATGAGACTGTTTTAATTTAGCCTCTGCACCTGACGGTCACACTGAGGTCCCAGACAGAGTTTAACTCCTGAACTCTCACAAACTCTGTGTTTGCAACTTTCTAGACAAGTCGTGCTTCAACACCCTGTTCAATTATGAGGACATGCAGGAGATCACGCAGCACTTTGCTGTGGTGCACGTGGACGCGCCCGGCCAGCAGGAGGGAGCACCCCCCTTCCCCACTGGGTGGGTGTCAGACTGGCTTTACATGCACTGATGAATGGGAACACATTTATTTTCTTTGCCGCATTCAATTCATTTAGTTTGAATGTAAAGTGGGCCGATAGTTCATTTGCTAATGGAGGCACATTCATGGTCCCAGCCTATTGGTTGAAAAGTGTTTGAGTGTTTAACTTTGTGATAAACGCAGTTTTTGTGATTAATTCAAACAACCATACATGTGTTTCATCTTCAGTTATCGCTACCCAACCATGGACGAGTTGGCTGAAATGCTGCCATCTGTAATGACTCAGCTCAAGTGAGTGTCGATAGCTGATCAATGATAATGTGCATAAATTGACAGTTCATCTCCAGTCCCATAGTAACTGGTGACTTCTCTGCAGGGTCAACAGCGTGATCGGCATTGGCGTGGGAGCAGGAGCGTACATCCTCACCCGCTTTGCAGTGAGTCCTCATCAGGACCAGAGTGTCTACACTTTCAACTCTGTTATTACCCCCCACAAAGTTTTTTTTTTGTGTGTCCTCCTCTGTGTCTCGCCTGCAATAATTGAAGCTTTTCAGGCCACACAGCTTGTTACATTACTGAACATTAAAGCCGCCCATCCAGCCCACACAGGGCATAAGGTTCCTCCACAGTCTGCTGCATACACTGCCATTCTCCAGATGATGAATCACCTTGGTGATTCTCTCCTTTTCAGTTGCTTTCGCCTTGTTTCCACACTGAACGCAGTGGAGCTAAAATAAGCACAATCTGTGTACAATAGAGCAGAAAGAGCTAGAAGTGACAGAGAGGAGCGAGGGAGCGCTGAAAGATGAATAATGAAAAGAGAAGATGGTGGTCAGGGGGTAAAAAGGGAAGGTGTTGGGATTAGGGAGAGAGAGCCTGCTCTTGTTTAGAATTAATGAAGAAAATTGATTCTGAAATGCATTTTCTTTAACCGCCTTGGAACAAAATGTGTTTACCCTTGATAGATTTATAGCAGCTGTTGCTGCATTGCATTTGCATCGTGTTGAAAGCAGCATCCGCAATATTCCCTCAGCATTGAGCGAGATGGATCTTAGATTTCCCCAGACATCCTCTCTCTGTCTTCAGGCTATTCCAAAACCGCACCCCTTAATTTAGGAGCCGAGAATTCCATCTATTGTTTAATGTCTTCATTTAAACTCACAGACATGCTTCAGTTTTCATCATGTTAGAGAAAACTGCAGCGGTTTGATCCCGTATCTACACTGTTGAGGGAATACACACAATCTTGGGCAAAAATTATTTTTACTTTATTTTTTATACTTATAATTATTATACTTCATTCTCTTGTTGTGAATGAACAACAAGCACAACTCCTTTAGTTCAGAGGTTCTCATTTTTTTCTCAGCCAAGGACCCCTACCAGGGACCTCCTCATATATGTCCCTTGACATAGCCTAGTTTTTACACATTTTTCTACATGCATACATGGTGAAAGAACAACACAAAAGAAATGTAGAGAGACACAGTTTCCACCACTAATGGATGACACGTACTTGACTGGCAGGAGGAAGATTCATATATTTATAAATATTTATCAAGAGTTAAAGAACATTATATTAGAATGGAATCTATAAACTGTTTTTGATTTAAACATTTTTTTTTGTTGAACTATGAAGCATTATGTAATAAATAATTTAAAATATATATATCATTATAATTTAAATGAATGAATCTGAAAACCGCTGCTTTAGTTGACTGGATCACTGAACCCTGTCAAGAATAAACCACACTGTAGGTTTGCACAAAAGTGAAAACTGAGAACTGTACGAACACCCAAAATGCAAGATAGTGCCCATGTAGGGCTATCTTATTGCTCATAAAGTCACACCTTTGAGTTGGCACTGACATGTGTCCGTTCCTTCCCAGCTGAACAACCCCACCCTGGTGGAGGGACTCGTTCTGATCAATGTCGACCCATGTGCTGAAGGCTGGATTGACTGGGCAGCTTCAAAGGTCAGTATTGCTGTTGCATCATGAACCTAGGAAGTCCTCTGTAGTCTGTACACTCTGCACTCACACAGAGCTACTGCTTAAATAATTTACCGGCCATTTCAGTTCGGTTTCCAGCCTTTTTGTTAGGTTGTTATTAATGAATGCATTTTGCAGTTCAACCACTCTCCTCGATCCTCTCTACCCTAAATGCTATTTTAAGCTCATGATTTTATGTTATTTAGTCCGTGCGCTTTATTGTAGTTTATTTTATATGATGCAAGAAGTAAATAAGATTACCTATCATATCATTCATGCTAAGACCCAGCCACCATTTCTACCCATGATATACTTATATTCAGTATTATATTCAGTATTCTGTATTTCAGAGAGAGAAATTATAGAACAGAAGATGTATTCCCTGGCTAGAAGTGTTGGACTTAAAGCTTGGGTAGGCAGTTTATTTTTGGTGTTATTTGGTAAAAAAAAATAAAATAAATTCCATAATAACCTTTCAACATATTGTAACTCAAGTGGGCTGAGACAAAGCTAGACTTGTGCTCCTCCTCTCGGCTCAATTTTCACACTTCAGAAAGTCTAGTCCATGACATGATTCTCATTCCCAGATTGTCAAGTACCAATGTTTTCAATTGGTGGCTCCCAACCCAAAGCATCAGTAACTGATGACCTGAGAATGAGACTGAACAATGAACTGTCTTTCTCCAGAATCACTTACTGCACCTTTAATGGCACCAGCAGGGGCTGTGATCCTGTATTAATTTGATTATGGCTGCAGTTTTTCAGGTTGAAGGCACTACAAAGTTAATCAAAACTCAGATTTTACTGGACTAACTTATCAGAGTAGCACTTCTCATGTTAATTCATTTAGATTTGTTTCACTTGGAGTGGAATAATTTGCTTCCAGGACAGGACACAAGATGAGTCACAGCATTGTAGTGTACTACAGTAATTTAACACTGTGAACACTGTTGTGTGTACTGAACAAGATTGTTCGGGAAGCACATTCTTTGCCACCAAAGTATTAACACACATTCATGGAGTCAGGCAGAGCTCTATATAGGTTTTTATAACATATAGAATAAAAACACCACACTTTATCTGTTCTCTTGTTATTATTTGGCTCAAGCTAGCAAAAGTATATAAAAGATTATTGGATAGTGACAGTAGTGATGAGACAGGAAATTAGAGACAGAGGGTGTGACTTGGATCAGAGCTGCCTGGCTTGAATCAAGCCGGTTGCATTTATAATGGTATGCATCTTAATTGCTACTATAGGTCACCAGGACACCACATCCGTCACAATTTCTAAAACTTAGACCTGGCTTCCCTGTATAATTGCCTCATTTTATAAATGTCAAAATCAAATATATATAAAGACACAGGCATAGCTATATAACCATAACCACAAGATTCTGAAGTAAACTGTCAGTCCTAACTGGATGTCTCTCCTCCTCTTGTCTGCAGCTGTCTGGATGGACCAGTAATTTGGTGGATATCGTCATGGCTCACCACTTCAGCACCGTGAGTCCCTTTTGCAGTACATTACTCATCCTCTGTTTTTTTTCTTCATGTTGTTGACCTTTTTCATTGACGGTGTGAAACAGTAACTGAACCTCAGGAGGCTTTTCTTGATTTCCCTCGATAACTTTACCTCATAAAGCAGTCATTTACTAATTATTCTATTTCTGTCCTCCTGCGTACGCAGACTGCTAGACTGTGACATGTGGAGTACAGACTCAGTTTAATACCTGGCGGTACTGAAGCTTAACTGAACTGAGCATATAAATCCCAGAGCTTGTTTGGATGGCTAATGCAAATTTAAAAATCTCCCTGTACATTTAGTACACGTTACTTTTGTGTACTTTAGATGGGGTGTACTTCTTTATTTCACTGTAGCTCTTTATGGCTAAAACATCTTTTCCTATTTTGTTTTTTTTCCCACTCTGTTCTGTTCACCAGGATGAGCTGACAGAGAATCAGGAGCTGATCCAGACCTACCGCCTCCACATCGCCCAAGACATCAACCAGGACAACCTGGCCCTCTTCTGTGGCTCCTACCAATAGTATGATGCAGCACATTTGTATACAGTATGCATTAAAGCGATAGTTTGGATTATTTGAAGTGGGGTTTCATGAGGTACTTATCGATAGCCAGTGTATTACCCACAGTAGGTGGCAGTTGCAATACCCCCAGTTTGGAAAAGCAATAGGACTACTGGTGTTGGAAGCGAAGCAATGTACAGCTGTGGACAGGGTCAGAAACAAAGCGTATTTTAGCCACATCAGTCTGAGTATACGCTATATTTAAAATATTTTAATATAAGAAAAAAAATGTAATTTTGCCTTGCTTGAACACAGGAGTTGTCAGTCTACCACTGCCTCACTCAGTCAACTTGTCTTATTGAGTGACTTCTGTGAATTTGAACACTGAAGTCTGACAATAACACAAATTAACTAACAGATCAAGGCAGCAGGTGACCAACAACTCGGTGTTCTGCGATGTAAAATTCCTGACATTGCCAAAGGTGTCTGGTTGATTTTGGCTTATACAAAATCACAGCAGTTTCCCACCGGAAAAGGCTGGTACTCCTCTCTGCATCTCCAAACTGGGGGTGTGCTGACCGCCATCTACTGTAGGCAATACACTGACTGTCAATAAATACCTCATACAACCCCACTTCAAATATTCTGAACTATCCCTTTAGCATTTTTTGTAAGCAGTTTCTAGCATTTTGCACTCATTTATTGTTTTCTCAATCATATTTATTGGTGCAGCTGAGGGAAATTCTTCTGCCAGTATCAGACCTTGCAGTTAGTCAGACCTAAACACAATCAAGTGTACAATATTAAATTATGAGGTGCACAGGAAATTAGTATTTCTTGCCAAGTCACCTTACATTGTAGCCAGATCACATTGTTCCATCTCCACTAACTCATAATCTGTATCCCTGCACCAGCCGTCGGGACCTGGAGATCGAGAGGCCAATTGTAGGTCTGAATGAGGACACAGTCAACACACTAACGTAGGTTTAGAGATGACACAAATAAATATCTGTCTCTGAGTGCACAGTTTTGAGAATATTTACAGCTCATATTTTCCCTGTCTAGGTGCCCTGCATTGTTGGTGGTTGGTGACACATCACCTGCCGTTGAAGCTGTGGTAAGTTCATCATCTCTGTAACCTAAAAGGGCATGTGAAAAGTTTGCAGTTAAGCTCAGTATGAACCTCTCATTGATGTTTCAGGTGGAGTGCAATTCCAGGTTAAATCCAACCAAGACCACACTGCTAAAGGTGAAGCTTTTTGTAATACATTTGTTGGATGAATGAATAAAACATTCAAATTTTGATTGTATAAAGAGTTTATTAATGAGACTGTTGGTTTTCTCTTAGATGGCTGATTGTGGAGGCTTGCCCCAAGTTGTGCAGGTGGGTTTTTTGTTTGTGGAGACACGCATCCATGTCTTCTAGCAGGTTTCTTGTCTAAATTATCTTCTAACTTAAATCTTTCATTTGTTCACAGCCAGGGAAACTTGCTGAGGCATTCAAGTACTTTGTACAGGGAATGGGCTACAGTAAGTAAACATGCTCACATGTCTTTTGCTTCTTGTGGCCAGTTATTAAAAACATGAAAATGTAAAATGATACCGGTTCATACTAGCTGACTCTGAATGTCCGAGAGATGTTTACTTGTTAGGTTGACGTGTTTGTGGTAAAGGTGTGCTCCTCATTGAATTTCCTGTTGACGTGAATGCAATGACAAAAGTTACTTAAATAAGGATTGTTTTCACTGCTGTCTGCAGCGAGCCTGTTGCTTAACCACCCCTACCGATGGGGTTTGGACTGCAGCCAGCAGTGCATGAAAAGACAGTTTTTTGTCAGCCTGGTCACGGAGAGGCAGCCCAAGCGCCTGGGTGGTTGCTAACGCCATTTCCTATGTGCTCTTTGCAGTGTGTGGTCTCCACAACCCTCAGTAGGTGAGGTGTAAGTGCTTCTAGCATGACTGAAATGACAGTGGCACTCGAGTTGTGCTGAACAGCAATTCACTTCCTGTTCAGTTCGGAGTGGGCGTCAAAAAATACCCTCTGATTTTTTTTTTCTTTCCCTGGTGTGCTTTTCTTTTCTGTCCACAACTGTTTAATGATGCGGTCTCTTTCTAGAGACACTCGAAGTGCATACTTAAACAGGCCTTCAGGTTTTTACAGTCATTCATCTGCAAAGAAAAATACTGACTTGCAGTGCACCAACCAGAGGGTTCCTATGCAGTATGGAAAAGTATGGAATTTGTATTTAGTAAGGGTAAGGGTAAGTTAATTGGAATTATTATCAAAACCACAGCATGGCCATGTGCAATATTCAAATTGCAGAAACTGCAATTTTTTTGATAAAGGAAAAATGTCTCACTAAACAGCATTATAATGAAGTACTATAGTGCTGCACACGTCTTGGCCTACAAATCCTGTAAAACATATTTGTTTGGTGCAGACCCCAACAAATGTCACATCATCATTATATATTTTTTTCTTTTCAGTGAAAATGAAAATTGTGATGCATAAATCATCATCAAGTATTGAATGTAAGAAAGAAGAGCATGGAAAAATATTTGTGTTTCCAGACAATTAACCCTATTCTGTTTTCTAAAATATAAAATTAGGAATTTCTAAAAAAAAAAAAAAATCATCATTCAAGTTTTTTCATGACATTGGAGCAACCAGCCAGTGCAAACAGTATGTTTACCAGTGTGGGCCCTTTTCCACCAAAGTGGAACCAACCCCATTCTGGTTCAAGAACCAGATTTTGCACCGTTCTGAACATTTCCTCCAAAAATGAACTGGTTTGGAACCTGAAAAGTTGGTTCCCAGCTGGAACTAAAAAATATCAGGTTTTTCTTGGGAACCAAAGTGGGCGTGTCATAGTCTATAGGTTGTTGTGTGCTGTGCAACGGCCTCTGTTGATGACATCATTGATTGCAATTGTTGCGCTCAAAACTAGTGTAAATGAAGGCAGGTTCACTGGATAGGTTCCAAGATTCCAAGGATCTTGACCAGAACCAGTTCAGGAACCAGAATTTATTTGGTGGAAAAGTGTCCTTTGTGAGAGAGCACGAGTCAAAGTGAGCTTGAGCCTGTCAATTGAAAGTGCCCCAAGTGTCCTAAAAATGTACCGAATTAGGACCGAATTAGTTTGATAGAAAATGCAGCAGTATTTTTGAATTGTATATATACATACTAAGGCTGGCTGATATGACTTAAAATTTATATCATGGTATTTTTTACGATAGTGGGGTTATATCATAATATTACAAAAATAAAACATATAATAGGGGATACTCAAAACATGATTCTATCTCTTTTCACTCTATTAGCAATATAAGGCAATATATCTTATGAAAGGAAAAAACTATTTTTTAAAAAATTAAAAAGAGGTTTAGACCTGCGTGTGTTTTAAGAGGAGTAGCTGCCCCATAATGTAGATTAATTAGTAAACTTTATGTGATTCATTAACTCTTGGAGTTAGACAAGGGCAGGATTTGGCATTTCAACAGCATTTATTTGGCAGATAACCCAAAGTATATGAATATAAGTCAGTGTACCACGGGGCAGGTTTGTTAGCATTTTTACAGACACACATCGTGCCGCGGAGAAGGCTTTTGTGTAACAATAAAGTCGGCTGAGCTTGTGTTGCAATATGAACTTCCACAAAAAAGCAATGCGATGTCCTACATCAACCTACTACTCTGATTATTTAACTGACCGCAGATGTGGCTCAAAGTTCATATAGTTTCTCTTGATAGTTCATTACATTAGTCCAGCATTGTCCTGGCGTGTGGGACTACAACAGATGCTAGCCGCAGACCCCCAACATGCTAACACCAGGTAGAACCAGCTAAAATAATAGCCGAACTTAAAGCTTCCAAGTTTGATCCTTGAGCTTCAATTTTGAAGTAAAGCTTGCTTTTTGCTGGCCCTTATTAAGTAAACAGTCCAAAGTAAAATGGTTAATAAATTGATCTGCATATGTACTGGAGTTGGTTTTAGGAAAATTGTTGTTACTGGTGTAACTCCAGTTCTAGTAGTCATGGGTGTATGTGACACCAGTGACAGTGATGTCACTGGTATACTGCCCAGTCCTAATTCATAACATCATAAATGACCAAATATTTGTCAGAACATTTATGAGTTATGCTGTGATGTAGCTGTCAGAAAAGTAAACAAACTCATTATTTTCTGGCAATTATTTGGCAACATAATAACATATATAGTCAGAATGTAACATACATGTTAACAGGATTTTAAACCCATTTACTTAAATAATAAACATTTAGCTATGTCTACTCAGATGTCAAATATTGCCTGAAAAAGTCTGCATAAAAGTCTAAATTTGATTCTGGAAAAGTCTGTAATGTTTAAATGGAAAATGTGTAGGAACCCTGCAACCAGACTTCATGGATGGATGAAGTGATGAATTTAGGTTTGCCTGCTCTGGCCATACACATGACTGCTGTCTGTGTGTGGTTTTCTGTAATGCTAATTCTCTTTTGCTCTCTCCTGTTCTCAAACCCTTTGCCGTGGGAGGCACCCTTGGGTGTAGCCGGTGTGCCGGTGCCTCAGTGTTGCTGTAAAGGCCACCGAGTCCCCCTGTTGAGTAAATGCCACTGCAGGATTAGAACAGATTAAAAAGAGTGTTTTCACACAGAGAACGTGTGGAAAATAAATCTTAACACCTCAGCGTGTTTGTGAAAGCTGCTTTTCCCTCATTAACACATTGCCACAGTGTGAAATGCACATGAGAAATCGCCAGAAAAGTACGGGAAATCAAATTCTAGTTTGCACACATGCTATTATTTCTTACCTGTTGTTGATGGCAATCAGCTTCAGGTCCTCCACAACTACAGAGCTGCAACAGAATTAAAAATACATTGAGGTGGGATGAAGCAACATGAGAGCTACGTTTTCAACCTTTTCTCCCTCTTTTTTTCCTTCTTCAATTACTGCTTTCAGTTCCCTACGTTCTTCTCAGTCACCTGAGCAACGAATCAGGTACCGGGTTTTCGAGCAGCTGCCAGACTAGAAAGGCTTTGAACCCACTGGTCTCTTAACACTCCACAGTGGATAAAATGTCAATATATGCAGAAATTCTCCAGAGAGCTCTGTTTCGTATTGGTATTCAGCAGCAGCAGCTCCTCAGTGTGGTGGAAACAGCCAGTATTACACACAGTGAGATCATTCTGCATACTTTGACACACATTCGTCTCCCTGTAGGAGTTTAGTTTGTCCTCTTTAGCATGGATTCTGTCCTCAGTGTCTGATTTTGTTGCATGACCTGCTGCTGTTGCTTCAGTTCAGTTGGATTGCAAATGCTTTATTATGCCTCCATGTTCTGTTCTTTTCAACAGTGGAAGCTTGTGCAATAATTTTCTGTGATACATTTCTTTTATTTGATTAGTCTCCATATATTTTCAGAACTGTTTGCATGGTAAGCACTTTTGTTGTCGTTGCATCTGCGTATGTGAATGTTCCCACACTGCACCGAGTCTCTGTGCAGCGTGACTGGAATATTAATGCCTGTCTCTCTTTTTCAGTGCCGTCAGCAGGAATGACTCGTCTGGCTCGCTCGCGCACCACCTCCTCCTCCAGCATCACCTCCATGGACAGCAGTCGTAGCCGCAACAACCTCAACAGCCTGCTGGAGGGCAGCGCCACTGGGGGACTGGACAACCAGGCCGGACCCCAGACCATGGAGGTCTCCTGCTAAACCCCTACCCCCACCCCACCCCACCCCTGCAAACTCCCATAGTAACTTATGTGCCCCTCCCCCCTCCTCTCTTTCTCTCTCTGACTCTCCCTTTCTCATCCCGCTCCCAAGCAACTCCACGCCAGGAGGATCTGTAATGAACTATGTGATTAGAAAAAGAGGATGTAATAAATATATTAACAGATGCATATTATTAAATATTGAATATTGAATACACTGTCTAAGTCACATTCCTACCAGAAACCATAACTACATTCAGATGTGTTGTATATTCAAATGGTCAAACCATATGATCGACTCAACTGTCCCACCTCACCCCCTTGTATTTATTTTTTTTTTCACATTGTCTTTGTTTTAAATGTCTTCACACAAGCTGTTTAAATCTTCCATGTCTTCACAATAACTTGTAGATATTTTTTTTCATCACATGGTACATCACTTTCACTATGTTAACTCTTCTGTTGTGAACTCTAAACTCGTGGGCTGCATTGATTGTGAGTCACCAGATCTTTGTGTTTTAATCTCTAACTTGGTGCAATGTGACGCTGAATTAGTCACAAAGTGTACAGAGGGATCACTAAACCTACCGTAGCTGCAGTAATAAAGGTACAGTGATGCGGATCATACATTGCAGACTGTAGCACACTGTCAGTAAAACTAAAATTAAAGCTGTGCAGAAAAACATTCGGTGTTAAGGAAAAGTCATGTACCAGTGTGTCACATACATCCATGTATTTTGGATTCTTTTTGTAATTCATCTCCTTTTCTTCCTGCTTTGTGTTGATGTTTTTGTTCAGTTGAATATATTCTTCAGTGATGTTTTAACAACCTTTAACAAGTGGGTTCTGATGTGAAAAGTATGAGTCCCTTCACTGTGGGGGCCCAGTGGTGCTTCTCACTGTCTGCTGATTCAACTCATTTATATTACTACTGAATAAAGCTACAACATGACAACACGTCTGCTGTGTTAATTTTTCAGCATATTGAATAATTCTGCCTACAAAGTGCACACAAATAGCAAGTGTAGTGAATGTCATTGTTTTTGCTCCCATTTTTATGAGCTGAAGTAAACACAAAAACATTATTTCTCTCAAAATTTGTTCACAAATTTGTTAAAATCCATGTTAGTGAGCACTTCTCAATCCATAATCCATCCACCTGACAGTTGTGGCATATAGAGATCTAATTAAAAAGCAGGATATTTGGATAGGAGTAACCTGAACTGGTCACAATAAAAGCCACTCTACAATGCAGTGCAGTTTGATCTTGTAAAAATTTTAGTAGGTACTGAACTATGGCTGTTTCAGGAAGGGCTACAGATAACATTTTTCCTCAGGAGCAACCTGTGACTCTGGAGCTGCATGTGGTTAATTTACCACAGTAGCACCCTGTGACTTTGACCAAAAAAAAAAAAAAAGCTACACAGAAATAAATTAATAAAAATTAATAAATAAAGTAATACATTTTATTTTTTAACATTTTAATTTTCATTTATCATTGTTGTAAAGTGATTTTACACTCTTCAAGTCTAAAAATGTGTAGCCTACACACCTAAAAAAAATAAATAAATAAAAAAAACTTAATTTTGCTGGTGGCTAGTTTTGAGTCTACCCAGGCAAGCTAGGGATGCTAAATCCAAATAAAGTTTCAGAGGAAAATAGATAATTTAATAGAGCATGGACGGATTGGTTTGCTTTCACCACCAGCACTGTTGTCTTACCGGTATTCTTGATCTGTAGTCAGAAATTAGCAAACGAAAAAGTGACGCTGAAACACATGTCCAAAACAAGCACACTGCATGTGGTGAGAAGTCACACAGGAGGATTTAAAATAGGCCTGCATAGCTCTTTACCGCTACTCTCTCTCAAAGTAGAGCAACCCATGCCAGTGGATCTTTAATCCGTAATTGTTCAGTTTTGTTTTAATTATTTTTTTTGGCCTTTTCATGGCTTTATTGACTGGACAGCTGAAGAAATTACAGGCACGGGGGAGAGAGTTGGGGGGCTTACATACACCAAAGGGCTGCAGGTGGGAGTCAAACCCACGGCCGCTGCCGAGGACTCACAGCTCTACCAGCTGAGCTACCTGGCCAACCCTCAGTTTGGTTTCTTGTTGGTGATAGCATCCCACAATAAAAAATAACAAAAACTGTCAGCAGTTGTCTATTGTAGTAGTTTCATAAATGTAACAAGCATGGTATTGTTGAGGACTAGTAGTATTGTTATTTCTTTATTGATTTGTTGATTGATTGGCCAAAAATGCCCCTACAGGCAAAAAAAAAGTAGCCCCATGTTAAATAGCAATAGTTGAGTGTCTAATGAATGTCTTTTTTCAAGATCAGACTGCACAGTGTCCTTTTATTGTGACACCTGTGCAATAATCCCACTGTTTAATCAGCATCTCTATATGCCACATGGATTATTTTGGCCGAGGAGAAGTGCTCACGAACAGCTCTGTGAACAAAATTTGATAGTAACAAACCTTTTGTGTGCACAGAAGTCGTCATAGATCTTCACTTAAACTCATTAAAACTTAGTGGGGAAAAACAAGTGTGGCGTTTCTTGTTGAGCATATTTGAATGAGAGAAAGAGAAAGTAAAGTAGTGAATATCTGAGTGCAGTTAAGTGCTCGTACTTTTCCTCATGTGTTGATGGAAATGTGAGGTGGCTGTGGTGAGTTAGTTTCCAACCGCACTTGTGCTTATTTCTTCACAGTGACAACTTCTGTTATCACAGATGAGGCAGGCTATATTTAGCACACGTTAACAAAAAACAATGGTCAGCTGCACTACAAATGAGGTAAAGAGATTGACATCAAACTAAAAAGATGTACAGGATGTCATATGGGAGTTCAGCGGTAAATGTTAATCTGATGTTCAGTTTATCATGCTGCGCTCTCCATTGTGCAACATCACAATTTTCCTCAGTTGCTGGCAAAGAGAAATGAACTCCTCACCAAATACACGCAGGGGTGTGCTCAATAATATCTGTACAATATGATGCAATAACAAGCAGCAGCCCTGCATTGATCACTGATTGATTACTGAGGCAGTGCGGTGAAATGGTTGGCACGTATAGTTCGGTAGAAAGAACATGCCTCCCACATGAAATTCCTCACAACAAATTCTGTGGGTTAGGTTGATTAACCAGGTCATGGTTTCTGGAAAGAGACACTGCTGTTGAGTTTTTTTACATAAATTTTTTTTTAAAGACTTGCACCACCAGCCCAGTGCCATCTAGATCCATTAGGCTATATCTGAGAGAGGGCAGACATCTCTGTGGCCGATATCTCACTCCATCTCGACTGATAAATAGCACTAAAGTTAAGAGGGAAAATGTGCTTTTTAATTTTTGGGTGAATTGTCCCTTTAAGACGACATTTCTGTATTTGAAAGTGCTATAAGTGATTCTGAAGAAAGATAGTGGATTGTCGAGTCTCATTCCCAGGTTACTCAGGTCGAGCCACCAACCCAAAATGTCAGTATATGACAAACTGAGAATGAGAATCCACTATCTTTTTCCAAAATTGCTTGTAGCACCTTTAATTACAATCCAAACTATATTTTTACCGTAAGAAAACTTCATGTGGAGCAAGATAAAAACATTTACATCAACCAGTTTAGAAAACAACTTGAGCAAGACACCCCACAATGCTGTGGAATGATTCAATTTTTGATAAGCAGTTCTTTTCCGTCTATGCGAACACATACAGTTCTCTGTGCTGACAGTGATGAAGATTCATTTATTGTTTCCATCCATAGCAGAGTTGCTCCTTTGCTCGCAGTACATCTGATTAAAGACTGGAACAAGAAGAGATCTAACATTTTTTTGTGGCCTCCATTAAGGTCTGAGAGCACAAGCATTTCACCCAGCAGACACTGAAACCATCAAATCATTTCTGCCAACTCCACTGTACATAAATGGTCATTGATCAAAGACATTTTTGAGTTTTAATTTGCTTCACCTTCAGAAAAAAAGTTTGCATGGAGTTAAAAATAATAATTAAAAAATACAGGTTAAATTGAATACATTGTTTACATTTTATCAGTGTCAAATATTTTTGTGACCAATTACTTAAGTTTTCTTACAGTGATCCAATGTTTTATTATTCAATGTAAAGCTTTGGGCAGAGGTGTTGATGAATGAATGACCTTTTCACACACAAATGATTTACGTGCTCAATATGGCCTTATTTCTAGCCCTAATGCTCTACCGCTGCTCTGTTACGTTGACTCTGCAGTGTCAGCATGATGGATGAACTTTTGGCGGCTGATAAATGAAGACGGGAGTACAGGCAGGCAGGGGAACCTTCGTCATGCTTCTGCAGAGCTCTGACTCATAACTGACATCAACATGAATGGCATGTTTTTAACATGACTGACAGTAACAGAATGTAATGACGTTTCTGGACTGGCAGGTGAAAATGTAGTCAAGTTTTTCCGTTAAGCAGACATTATAGATTAAATGGGGTTTGTACCAGTGTAAGCCTGATTTACACAAACTGTGTGTGAAATCAACTCACCACAGTACATCACAGATCAACCCACCACCACAGCACATCATAAGCCGCACATACAAGTATGTAAGTACTGCTTACGTAGTCATACAGTTTATTCCATAAACAAGTGATGCACGACTGAAAACACTGTGCATCTGAGGTTGTGTGCAGGACTATGACACTGCTTCACCCCTAGGGGACAAAACAGCAGTGATCTGTAGAGTGACCTTTACAGCAGAGAAAACATCATGAAGTGCTCTCTAGAGTGGCTTTACGGTGGAAAAAACATGATAAAGATCCATTTTGAGTGCCCTTCTGGTAGACAAAAGAAGACAGTGCCCTTTTAGTGTGCCCTTCCAGTGAGCCCTGACTGCTGATAAACGAGGGCAGGAGTGGAAGGGGAACCTTTGTCATGCTTCTGCAGAGGTCTGACTCGTATCTGACACTAACATGACTTTAACATGACAAATAATAACTGAATGAAGAGATCACCGGACTGACAAGGAAAATCTAGTCAAGCTTTTCCATCAAACGCAGATAAAATGTTTTTTGCACCAGTATTAGCCTAATTTACACTAACTGTGTATGTGTGAAATGATGTCACTGCTCCAACCCACCACATTGCACCCCAAAGTGCACGTACATCAATTTAAATGCTGCTTACGTAGACATGCAGTTCATTCCATAAACAAGTATTGAAAACATTGCACATCAGAGAAACCAGCACGAGCTGTTCTCAGTCAGGATGTCAAGGTCTCAAGCGTCACAGGAAGCTGCAGCAGGGTGACATACATGCAGGAAGCCTCGTCTCTTCAGTCACCCCCCCCTCCTCCCACTATAAACAGCTGCGAAAACACTGCTCTGTTCATGGGAACAGAGCAGAGGAGGGAACACAGTCATTTGGATTGATCAGCAGCAGGCCTGAGTGAAAACCTGAGCTCAGACATATACAACTGGCATCCATGTGCATGAGTGTGTGCAGGAGGTAGACGAGCATTTTTCATCAAGACGATTTGGAGTTTACCAGTCAATCAAAAGAGGATTCTGCGCAGAATTTAATTTTTGGGCCAACATTTTTAACACACAGATTGAAGGAAGTGAGTATGTTATTTGCTACTGTTTCTTGAATAACTTGACTTTTACTTCCGGAATATCAGTAAATTTATTGCTTGATCACATGTATTACATGAAAATCTAATTATTTTCAATTGGTAATTATCCTACAAATGAATAAATTGCTGGTTAAGCAGGTTTTTAGAATTTTATTTTTATTCTCACTTATAGCATAACAGTATCATTACAGTTTTGTATAATGACATAATAACATAGGAATAAACATAGATAAATAAATGAAATTGTAAAATAAGATTAAAAAAATTTTTTTTAATGCGGCACAATAGTAAACTTTGTATTCATGACTAATAAAATAACTATACATCCGCATATCTACCTTCCAGGAATTAGAGTGATGGGTGATTTGGGGTTATCACTAGAGCTGCAAGGATCAATTGATTATAAATTGCTAATTAAATTTATTACAAAACTATTTTGATCATCAATTAATTGATTGTATTTT
>JAJHUR010085175.1:48850-63796 GCA_027495735.1 Lutjanus campechanus | reverse complement strand
GTCTCCTGACTGGGGTTTGATCCCCAGGTTTGGGTGTATGTGGAGAAGGCGTTGTCCAAACCAGCCTTGCCTTTCTCTTTAGTGTATGAAGCCAGGAGCCTCTTCACATCCTCACTGCAGTCAGGAAGAGAAGGTTTGAAAATTAGGTCTGATAAAACACCTCTCTACCAGCGAAAACGTTCTCAGAAAACCAGGGTGATGTTGCTTTAGTTTGATCCGTATTGTGTCCGTATCATTGTCAACGTTTGATTTACACTGTGAACTTACGGCTTATACTCACACAGGGGTGTCCACCAGAGGGGAGTTGATTGTGGGAACATCTAAACCAGTGAAGATGTGTCCGTCCATGTCGTTGACTCCAGCGATGTAGTCGATCTCAGCTGCATTGTGGAACAGGTTGGAGGGCTCATCAGGCAGGAAGTCACCATCGACCACAGCAGACAGGACCAGGTTCTCTACGAGGGGGTCTGACAGAGGCACGTATACAAACAAACACTTCATATAATTTGCTATTGGCTTAGATCTGCTGGTGGCTGGAGGAACTTTGCCCTGCACCACCTGTGTTCCCACATTATTAGTTATTAAGTGGAAGTAGAAGTATTTGTTAATGATGATCGAATGATTTGTAAATCTTTAAGAAATCATTCCGTAGAGATATCGATCAGATATTTGTTGTTAACGGTTCAGTTTGTAAATCGTCTATAAAATTATTTGAAGGGCTATTTTAAAGTTACAAGTGATGAGTAACACTGACTAGCCAAGTTTCCATCCAAATTTGGATTTGGGTTTGGTCTGTTATTTTTTTTCAGATGCCACAGATTTGTATGTGCAAACTGAAAATCCATAGCACACACTGGACACGTCATACAGTGAGACAAAATAGTTAAGGTACAATAGCTTTGATTTCACTTTTTCTTTGGTTACTAATCAAGGCATAAAAGCTTAAATCTCTGTGCCTTGTTCTGGTACAAAGCACTGAAACAGTGTCTAAAATGAAAATGTAAACTAGGCGTGCAGTCCTTACGATCAGGTGAGCTGTCTATACTGAGAGAGCCAGCCAGCGTGAGGAGCGCAGGATCAGTCATCTTCAAACAGGCAGCCATAGTGTCATCGGTAGGACAGTTGACCTTCAGAGCAATCTGGAGAGATGCTTAAAATTACCTTTAATCGTTGTCCAGAGCGGTTCCATAGAAGAAATAAAACATGTCAGAGAAGCTGTTATGTACCTCCTCTGCAATCTTGCGGGGGTTTTTAATGATACCCCAGGGGCAAAGGGCAACCCCACTTTGGGAAATGGCTCTCTTGATCAGCCCTCTGTTGTGGGGAGTGAGAGTCTGTGGGGACATAGACAGAAAAAAAATATTATAAATTATGACTTGTATCTAATTTCATATCTGTCAGCCATCTATCACCTCACACAAAGAGCTAGACACTCAGAAAAAAGCCTCTCACCTGGAAGCTGACACTAGCTCCACCTGCAGACTCTCCAAAGAGGGTGATGTTGTCAGGGTCTCCTCCAAACGAGCGGATGTTCCTGTGCACCCAGGCGATGGCGGCCTGCTGGTCCCACAGACCATAGTTTCCTGACAAAGATCAAACTTTTTGCTCAATCACAGCTGGAATTAACCAAAATTGGTGGGGAGGCCGACATCTTCTAGGCTCTGTACAGTTGACCCATCTGAAGTCCCGCCCCCTTTCACTCTGTGTTCCAATAGGAGTTGAGCAAGCCTAGGACTCAACAGAACTTCGGCCAGTTTTCTCCTTTTAGTCTATTTGCCAGCCAGTAGAGCCCTACTGTGAACCAGGAAATGTTGAGTAGTTCAAAGCTTTATGTCAGAAATGTAAAGTATGGGTCTCCAGCATTATGAAACTGCCAGACGCTAACTTGCATAGAGGTTTGGGGAGTAATGGACTACATGTAACAGGATTACGTAAACTGAATTACAGATACAGATAAAACAGATACATTTAGTAAAAATGGAGATTATTAGTATGATTTCAGTTTTAGATAAAGAACAATATACTACCATGCACAGTGCACACACAGTTGCCAATTCATTATCACAACCTCTAGTATAAATTTTTTAGAAATTTTGCAGTTGTTTTTGTCTTTAAATCAACCAGTCAAACATCAATAAATTGCACACAACAAGGGAAGGACCAGCTGAACAAACTAATAAACCTAACAACGACCATAAAACACTTAGAGCTGCAACAATCCATTATTAATCAACTATTAATTTAATCTGCATCCATTTTGATAATTGATTAATCATTTTGAGTCATTCTCTTCATTTGAAAAAAGTCAAAATTCTTTGATTTCAGCTTCTTAAATATGATTATTTTTTCTTTTCGTTTGAATATATTTGAGTTGTGGACAAAACAAGACACTTGAGGACGTCATCTTAAGCTTTGATCAGCATTTTTCACCATTTTCTGACATTTCATAGACCAAAGAACTAATCTACGAATATGAATACGAAATACTTTATTGATCCCCAAGGGGAAATTCATTTGTCTGTAGTCTCATCTATTTGTATAATTTATATAATCTGTGCAATCCAATCAGTTCTTTGTCCTCTAAAACTTCTAAATTGACTAGACTTTAATTCAGATCAGCCCTCCGAGAGTTGCAATATGGCCACTTCCAATTGAAATGGAAAATATGAATTTTGTCAAAAATGAATTAAGCATCCTCAATAACCTCCCAAACCACTCCAATATTGTCCAAATCAGTCAAGTAGTTGCTAAAACATTGTCCATATAGGTTACTATGCTAACTATCCTAACTGTTGATATAGATTAGCTAGCTAGTTAGCTAGCAGTTTTTTTTCACAGGATGGCAAAGACATGTTCCACCCTACGCTTCTGATTAACTTGCTTCCCTGATGTTCTTGTTCTAACCTGATCTAATCACACTCCTCATACTACCCAGAACCTACCCAACCCAAACCAACAAGTGCAATCCAATCAAAGTAAGGCAAGTCATAACTTCACCATCCTGTAAAGAGAAACAGTGCTACAGGAAACAGTAATGGAGAAAGTTGACTTAGGTTTCATCGGGTGCCAAACTTGCTCAACTGTTGGAGCACAAAGGAGACTTAGGCTGGGTCAATACTGTCACTGCACCTACCAGGTAAGCTAGAGTCTCCAGTGCTCAGGAAGCCCAGAGTCCCCACACGGTATCCCAGCGTCACCACAATAACATCTCCTCTGTCTGCAATCTCCTGCCCGCTGTACAGATAGTTGTCCAGGAAGTTAGCACCCATCGAGCCTCCGGCCAGGAAGCCTCCGCCGTAGATCCAGACCATGACGGGCAGACCAGTGGACACTAAAAAACAGAAAGGATGACAGTCAGTTGAAGTCCAGATCTAATGAGATGGAGGAGGGTTTCTCTCAGTGTTTACCTGAGCGACCGTGAGGAACCCAGATGTTCAGGTAAAGACAGTCTTCACTGCCTCTGGTGTCAGTCATGAGAAGGTTCACCTGGAGGCATCTCTTCCTGTACTCAGTGGCCTTCAGAACACCTGAGGAGAGACACAGCCAGTGCAAGACTTTAACCAGCATTACCAGACAAAAGTATATTATTATGACACATTATGTCATAGTTTAGTGCCTGACGGATACCATACTTTTGGGGTCGATGTGGATACTGATGTTAGGGAATTAATATTAATATTCTTAATACAGAATATTGAACATATACATGAACACATGTTTTTTGCAATGATCCCGCAAAAGTGGTTAAATCTCGTGACAAAGATGTAATGGAGGCAGGATATTTTACAGTAACAATAAACATTATCATATTATTATATTATATTATTATAGACAGTAAACATAGTATTTTTTATTCATTATAAATGACTTAAAACACACACACAAATAGAGCAAAATACAACCTGAATTAAGAAAAAGGATCAAATATTTGTAAAATACTGCATATAAAAGTAACAAAAAAAAACAATCGCCATTATGATCTGTTTAAAAAAAGTTTTCATATAGGCAGACAAAATGAATGCCAATAATGATATTATCAGTCAACTCTGCTCATGTATCTCAATAGCTAGAAAACAAAAACTCTTCAATCAATTCAATTAAGAGAAGGGGTGAGCATACAGATCTTGTTATGTGAATTATAGTTTTTAGGATGGAAGCCCTTAGAGACAAGTGAAAAAAAAAGGTTATCCTGCTACACTGATGAAAAAAGAAGGAACTTAAAAAGATTATCCTGTCAAAACTTTTTTGGTAACACTTTTCAAAAAGGTGCACAAAAATTGGGTCGTTAGGGAACAAATGAGGAACAAATGAGGAACTAACTGCTTGTTAACCATTAGTAACATCTAACCAAACCCTATAGAGGTTCTAATGATTAGTTAATAAAATGATGAGTGACAAATGAACGAGGAACTAATCTCTAGTTAATTATTAGTTAATGAGAAACGATTTATTCGTATTTATTGATCAATATGACACAAAAGAGTAAGTAATCATTAAGTAATGAGGAACTACTTAGTAACTACTCAGAAAAATATATCACTTCACTTTAAAGGACACAAAAAGAGTAAGTTATCATCAGCTAATGATAAAGTAATGAGGGACTACATAGTAACTACTCATTAACTACTCAGTATTATGTATCACTTTACTTTAGGGGACACAAAAAGAGTTAGTAATGTTAGTAATTAGTATTTAATGAGTTGTTGCTAGTTGTGTGCCCTTCATCAGCTGGTTCAAGGTTAATCAAGAACCCATTCTGTTCCCTAGTAGTAGTAGTAACCATTTTGTACTATATAGTCCTTAAAGAAGAACTTAATCAATTATCAAGTCATTCCTGAATCATTCATCACTTGTTTCTTCATTAACTTATCATTATCACCTAAAAAAAAATGATTTAATGAATAGTTAGTTCCTCATCTGTTCCTCTAATTTAACTCTAAATAAACTCACTAATTTTTTCATTAAATAATCATTAGCAACTCTCAGGGGTTATTGGGTTAAAAAAAAAACTTTAAAAAAACAAACAAACATTATATCCATAATGTGTCTCTGCATTTCATTCAATTCTGTGAAGAAAACAAAATATATTTTTTTTAATTTTAAAGTTTAGATGATTATTTCATAAAACTTGAAAAGAAAAATTGAAAGAAATCTCATAGAATAGCTTGTGTTCAAGACCTGAACACAAGCTATATTCACAGAGACTTCGCTCTCAAAGAGCTAATAGAGCAATGGCCAAATGTGAGGAAAATACTCAATTTGTCAAAAAAGAAGCCTCTTACATATATATGGTTGTTAAAAATGTTTAAAAAGTACAGAGAACTATATTAAAGGTTTCTAAAAAATATATATATATATATCAGGAAAACTTATTTCTGATGTAATATTCATATATATTACAATTTGCTCAAATTCCATCCAAGTCACTCATGTTGCACAAACTTCCTACAGTTATTGTGTTCACTATGTAGTTTAATTGTAGTTGCTGTAGTTATTCTATGTTTTAATTATGTGTTGAATAGAATATTAAAATATACTGAAAATATTTCACTTATTTGTGAGGTTTGTTAATCAGTCATAAAAAATGAGTCCCTGGAGGACATAAGGATGGGAACCACTGAACTACATGTAGTTTAAGTTGAGTCAGTCCACCCACCGTCCCAGCCGGGGTGACGCTTTGGTTTCTCAAACCGTCCAGGCATGTCAGCAAAGGGAATCCCCCTGAAGACGTCCATGTGACGTCGGAAGCCAAGGCGAATGTTCTCGCCCTGCACCATACCTCCCTCTGTGTACACCGTCCCCAGCTACAGAAATCAAACATAAACAAATGCAAGAAATTGAGTTGATATGGTAATCAATACAGAGACACAGAAATACACCAATAAAATGAGACATGGTGCACTTAAACTTAATTCATCTCGCAAAAAAGCAAAAATTACAGCATAGTTTTACATACTGAACACTATTTTACAGATACTGAACAGGGAACACATGCTTCTGTAGATATACTAGAATTAAATATTTGTGACACTTACAGAGGTCGCAGAGACCGTCTCCAGAAACACAGCAACAGCCACCAAAATCCCCAGCATCGCCATCATGACCACGCTGTGAGAACCAGGTTGATGGTCGAGCAGACTTATATAAAGGAAGACCCCTCCCCTTAACAACGTCTGACCAGTGTGCAGTCAGTGGGTCTGCTTCTGTCCACAGCACCCTCCTCAATACTTCACATGGACATTGGCTGAACCAACATAACATATACAGTGAAAGAAATAAATAAAAATAAAGCACCTTTTTTTTAATAGTTTCTCAACATGTGAGATGTTTTCATTGGACATCAGTATTTAGACTAATGATGGACTTGGACGTCCATCAAACCAGGTTTATATGAACCTTTTCTCCATCATTTACTTCACCCATTTTACTTGCTCATCAAATATTCAGATCTTTTACTTAAGAAAAAGTAGCAACATCACAGTGTAAAAACACTATTACAAGTAAAAGTCCTGCAAGTATTTGCATCAGACTTAACTGTGCTTTACTTTACAAGTACCAAATGTAAAAGTAAGCATCATGCTGAATGGCTCATTTCAGAATCATTTATATGATATTACTGAGAGTTTAATGTATGGATCATTTAAAGGTTGCAGCTGACAATGGTGAGGTGATTTTTGGGTTGCTTCATCTATAACAATATATCCTATTTTATTTGTTAATAATAATTTGTATTTATACTCTGAAACTGTTAACTAACTAGTAATAAAAGCCTTCATATAAATGTAGGGGACTAAAAAGGACAATATTTTTCTTCTTAAATGTAGTAAAGTGGAAGTAAGAAGTGGTCCTCAAGTACCTTAAATTGCATTTAAGTACAGTGCTTTCAGATTCTGATTAATCTATGATATATGTAATCTAAAATTTGATTGGCTGGCCTTTGCGTACTTCTTATGACTTATGTAGAACTAGCTGTACCACCTCCACCCCACACGGACGCGCCTACATGCAAACTGATTAATGAAGTGTATGAACATGTGTGACGGTGGCCTGATCCTGTCCTGTCCTTTAAAGCCCAACACAAACAGTCAATAGATAAAGGGTTGTGGCAAAAAAAAAAATCTAGATTTTCTATGGCTGTTACATAAGGTGTAAGATAGGGAGGGCTTTTTGCTTTGAGTTGTGAGATACAGAAACATGACCTTTGTAGAGAAGGTTTGTGTGATTTTTAGTTTGCAGTTGTATATCAGGAAGGTAACCTCTGCTGAGTCGGCACAGCTGTCCAACTGGACTCAAAGTCACATGGCTGTAGCCTAAAGTTTAAACCTTGTTTCATATAGAATACATTTGCTACCATTTTCATATGTGTATCTATACAATATGTCCAGCCAGGGGCCACAAACTATCCAGGAAGACACAATACAGCTGAGCTTTTAGATTCGGCAACTATTGTGTATATTTTTTTTTCTCATGCTCACTGGTGTCATGATTTATACCAGCCGAGACAGCATGGCTGATTGTTTTCACCACGTGAGTCTGTGTGTGCATCATCACGGGAAAATATGGTCGTTTGAGTACTTTGCCAGGGGTTCTTATGTCTGTTCATCTGTCTGTCTGCTCGTGAACAGATTTTGTCAACATGATAAATGCAATCATGTGCAAGATGCAGCAATGAAACTTCACGGCTGTGGAGTCGAGATCAAAATGAGGGGTGTTCGAAGATGGGGAGTCTGAGCACGGGGTACTGAAAATGAGGGGTAGGAAGTGAGGAAAGGGCCACTCTCCCTCCACTTCATGCCTTGCATTAACTCATGGATCACTTTATCCCAGTTCCAATCATTCTTGGCGACTACAAGACATTATTATCATTATTATTATTATTATTATTAGTATTAGTAGTAGTAGTAGTAGCAGTAGTAACGTATTAACCAAAAACTGCAAAAATGATACATTTCTTACACGAACCACTAGCAAAACATTTATTTACATGTTACTCAAAAAAAAAATTCGAACACATCACCTCTTACAGAAACGAATAACAGAAAATATTAACAGTCAAGGTTAATGTCATCAAGATCGTTGTTTTTTTGTTTTTTTGTCAAATGTAATCCAGCATTTCTGTCTCCATCTCATTTTCACTTCCTTCTGACGGCTGAAACTCCTCATCATCTTCATCTTCCTCTTCCTCTTCATCATCCTTGTTCTCGTCGTCCTGCTCCTCTTCCTCCGCGTCCACACCTCTCCCTGAGGATTTGGCGCTCAGGCGTAAGCATCTGCGTTTCTTGGGCAATTCTGGTAATGCTGAGGGAGAGAAATAACAGCAGTCAACAAACCAAAAGGAGTCCAAGTTAACACATTTTTAAACACAGTGTTTAGTTGTTACAGGAGCCAAAGTTTTGCTCTGTTCCACCAGACAGTGTATTTTCTTCCATTAGTCGTGCTCTAAAGCCAAGCTAGTCTTCCTGCAGTCCAAGTGCCATTTAGTTCCATTATATTGGAGAGAAGGCAGACATCTGTACAGCTGATATCACCAAACCTCTGCAACGCACACCAAAACTATCTAGATGGATAAAAAGCGCTACGGGTAAGGGGAAAACTATGCATTTTTGATTTTGGGGTGAACTGTCCCTTTAAAGTCATCACAGATAACAAACATGAGATAGAGAATAAAGAAGATGTTAAAGAATAACATTATTATTTCTGTGTAAAAGCATGCACTGATGACTCTCAACAAAGTTCCTACTGAAAACTACAAATCCCACCAATAACATAATCATTAACAATGATAAAGAATTCCATGTTTCCATCTATTACTGTGCAGGCAATTTGCGTTTGCCTTGCTCTGGGTTATCCCCAGACACAGGGCAGGATTTTGTCTCACTGTAACACCAGCCCTAGTCACACCTTCACTACAGTCGGTCCTTTATCAGCGTGACTGTCTGAGTAGTTAATGTGTGATCACAAAGAACACATAGTGTCCATAAGCTAAATGAGGACACAGCAGCTGTTCTTGGTGATTTTTCTCCTTACGTGGTTTCTGGGCTCGGACGACCTTCTTGATCATGGCTGAGATCATGTCCCTCAGCTTGTCGGTGGTGCCGATAACGCACCACCCGTCCCGCTCGTCACATGTCTGCTCATTACCGCTGTTCTTCTCAATCACCCCTTTGATACTGGAGACACACAAACCAAACAGAGGTTGAAAGTAACTGAGTACATTTACTCAAGTAGCGCACTTTAGTACAGTTTTGAGCTACTTGTTCTTTAGTTGTTTTTACTACTATTTCAAGTTCATTAATCACTTGAGGTATATTTTGATGCTAATACTTTTACATTGAAAATATTTTGAATGGAGAACGAGTAGCACTGAAAAACTAATTTCCAACTATTTGGTACAAAAGCCAGTACTTCTATCTAACAATACTGTCCTGATTGTTGGGATTGTTCCAGTACTTACAGACAACCGGATATCAGTTTGATTAAGATTAATCACTCAGTACTTTAAAGTGAATGTGTAAGAAAGACGTAGTGTGATGTACCTTTCTCCATCCAAGTCACAGAGCTGGTAAAACATCTGTCTGTGAGGAGGAAGCATGCCTTCTCTGAAAATGTACGATGACTCCTGTGGAGAGGAAACGGGTGAGTTGGTCTCATACAGGTGTTGTGTAATGACAGTTTTCCATGACTATGATAAGACAGCACCTTATTATCGTCCAACATTTTAACATTCAGGGTTATGGAGATTACTGTGTTCAAAATGACGTAAATCAAAACATGAGATATGCTATTTTAATGTGAATAAATACGGACAAAATAAAAGCAGGAGAAGCTTGAAACTAGCATGTTAGCACCATGCTCCAGGAAGCATCAGGCATCAGTGGTCTTTCACTGACCTTCAGCTGGTATGAGACTGGGGTTGGATCTCGACTGGTGCTTGGACCCTCTTGAGCTGGAAGCTCCATCACACTAGCTGGCTGGGGACCTGGAAAAGACCAAAAAATACTTTTTTCCAGCATGTTGCCTGTTTACCTTGGCAACAGCAGCCAACAACAGCAGTGGAGATTAATTTGTGGATGTGTTACTAGTGTTTCAGACAGGGCACTGACGTTGAAGTTTTCTTTCTCTGTCTGTGGGTCTGATCATGCATAAAAGTAAAAAGTTGATAAGCACCTCCGCCAAGGAAGTTATGTTTTCGGGGCTTGTTTGTGGTTTGTGAGCAGAATTACAGCAAGACTACTGACCTGATTTTCTTGAAATTTGGTGGAAGGGTGCAGCATGGGCCAAGGAGGACCCAACTAAAATTTGGACTGGATTCAAATCATTTGAGAAAAGTCAACTTGCTGCAATTTGAAACCTCACCATTAGATGGCACTAATTCCTACACAATAGTTCTATAAACTTGAATAGGCCATTTTTTTACCCCACAGAAGTCATTTTGACATGTCACGGTGGGAAAACCACACATGCAAATAATAAAATGAATGATGGCTGCTGTTATGACCCGGGTCAAGAGGGATTTTGTATTGTATGGCATTATGTTTATTCTTGGTTTCCCCTCCTTGTCAGAGGGTGGTGCTGGTGCTGTTCTGTTGTTTGTGCTTTTTCCCCAGCATGTGTGTCTGCTGATGATTGGCTCCGGGACTGAGGCCGCCTACTTTGAAATGGCACCTGCCGGTATCAGCATCACTCCTCCGTTTCCTGACTCCACAACTAGACCGTGCCACGCCGTGCAAACCATTCCAACTGTGCTGTGCTGTTTCATGAAAGCTAATGTTGTGATTAACTTGCTGCCCTTTTTCAAAATGTAAATACCTTGATCACTCTGACGTCTAACTACCATCTACCATGTGAATGACGAACAAATCGTTCTTTGTTGGGACTGCATTTGCTGTGACACTGGTCATCCTTGGGAGTGGGGAAAGAGGGGAGTCGCTTTTATGTTGTGCTCAGGTTTTCCCCCGAACTGTGCATAGGACTTCATTCCATTTAGCTGCGTGAGGAGCTGCCAAATATAGACATACAACTAAATAAATTCACCAGCTCACCTGCTTTGTTGAATGTGATAGGCAGACTGTAGTTAAGAGAACTCCTCTTGGCTTTCACCGGCATGTCTGATAGTGAATATCCTGAAAGAGGAACCAACAGTCAGTGTCAGGCAGGTCAGGTCATGACTTTTTATTTACAATCATAAAAAAAAAAAAAACGATATGACTGATCTGGCTGCTGAAGACTGTTTTATAGTAAAATACTGATGCTCACAGAATAGATGGAATCAATTTCCTTTACCTACATTCTCAAAAGTAAAAGTCTACAAAAATTCATTTGAAGCAAACCTCCTTATGAAAAATACAGTAACTGTTGTCCTTTCTCAGGATTTTACCGTGTTTGGTGCTACAGCGGATCCTGAAGTCCAGCATCTGGTATTGCTTGGACTCTGTGGTCTTCCGGGGGTCGTAGCCCAGCCTCACCCACAGACTTCTCCACGGTCCTGTCACCTAGAAAATAAGTCTGATGTTTAACTTTCATTTGAGCAAAGAAAATGTTGGTTCTCCTTTTTAATTAGATTAAATTTCTTTGATGATTTACAAAGAACTTGATTATTTCATGAGTACAGAAACACAGTGGACACAATAACATGAACATTTTATAATAAAATATGCAATATACTATATTTTCACATATTCATAAATGAAATTATACTGACAAATGGTTTCCATGGAGAGTTCAGCTACTGTGAATCAACACTTCACTGAGGCTTAGTGGTTAATTTTTCACTGTTTCAAAATATATCCGATTGACATCAAGGAAAATGCATTGAACAGAGTTTACTTTGTCCCTTAAATGCACCGTCACATTCTTTACCAGGCACACTGTGTCCCCTCAGCTCACCATGTAATAGGCGAAGACGGGCAGCAGCAGTTTGAGTTTATCAGGGTGGATGTTGATGTTGGCCTTGACCGCGTTCCGTGACCAGATGGGCCGGCTCTCAAACATCTAGGCACAAAAAAGTTTGGTTTGAGATAAGATAAAAGAAGCCCCGAATGTGATGTGAAGCCGTACCTGTGGGACAGTATGTAGGATCATTTTACAAAGCTCAACCAGGTGCCATTTCTGGAGTGAAAAAATGTTGTTTATGATGGTTTGGCTGCACTGGTGTCACTAATAAGACTGTCAATAATGGTCTAATGGAAAAAAAAGAACTGGCTTTTACTAACAGCCACTGCACGATGTGAGCCAGTATAGAAAATAAAGGAAAAAAGACTCATGAGCCAGCAAACATGGATGTCAACAAAGCAGGTTTAAACATTTTCAAAACATCAGCTTTGCACATGGTTTGTGAGGAAGGACAGCACATTTGTTAAGTATTAGTATGCCAAGAACACAAAGAGAAATGACAAACTATTTTTATATTGTATCCTACTGTTTTGTTAATAGTTTAGTCTATCAGAAGGGACCGATTACCCTAAAATAAAATAAAAATCATGTTTTTTTTCCTTTTGCTTGTAGTGCCATTTATTCATCTAGGTTGTTTTGTTTTGAGTTGCTGAATTTTGGTTATTTAGAACATTTCTTTCTACCAAACTACACCTGCCAACCGTATTATCTTGCAGAAGGAAGCATGCATGTTCAATTCAATTCAGAACCAATAATGCCATCATTATATTCCAGAGAAGACAGACATCTCCACAGCCGATATCTCCAAAACTCTATAACTCACACCATAACAGTGAATAAATGGCTCTACAGATCAGGGGGAAAATATGCAATTTGAATTTTGGGGTAAACTGTGCCTTTCAATGCTGAAAAATGTTGTCTCTATTTCCAAGAGACCAACAAAAAAGCAAAACAAAAAAGATATTTAATTGACAGTTATATAAAATGCAGCTAACCCTCACAGTGGGAGAGCTGGAACCCAAAAAAAAGTTCAGCCTTTTAAATAAACTTTCTATTCTACTGATCAACTGTTGCCTAGGCAATCTTCAATGCTAATTATTTTACTTTCAATTTAATTTACTATTTTACCTTCTGCCATTGCTTAAATGTGACATATTTAATTAAAAGGCCAGAGTTTGTTTTTATCTAATGAGCCTTGAAATTAAATTTTATCCGGAGCTCCTGCTGTGATGAAGTTGACTTCACTTACATCATCACCATGATTTCAGCAGCACGCACCTTTTTCAACTGTTCTTCCACCTGCTTGTCGTGCTCCTTCAGGCAGACTCTCCTCCAGTTGTTCCTGGCTGCCTCGAGGCACTCCGAGGGCACAGTGGCATCACTGAAGCTCACAAAAATGGCGTTGTGCGGCCGACGAGCACGATTCACACCAATTAAGCTCTTCTTGTTGACGAACATCTGGCTACAAAAAGAAAAGAGGGGAAACTTTAGAAACATATCCCTCATAAAAAAAAAAGCATCAGCATCACACTGAAATGAAAGATACAGGTGTTGTAATGTTGACGAGAGTACATAATGTTTTTCCGACAGCGCCCTCACACTGACTTTTGAAAGATGTCAGGTCGGTAGAAATAATCCACAGGAGTGTCGAGGCGTGAGAAGATGGCCGGGGGAAGAAAGTAAGGCACGGGCCGCTCGAAGAACTCTTGGTTCTCGGATTTGCGGAGGATGATTTTGTCATACAGAGACATGTCTTTTCCGCCTTCTGAGTGCACGGCGAGGCACTGAAAGTCAGCCATCCCTGCAGAAAACAAACAAGCTATCAGAACGACCAACCAATCATCTATTAATTTTTTACATATCAATTAATTTATTAATATGACATGTTCAAAACATGTCTATATGATAAAGAGTGCATTTGTTTCTCAAACTCCAAATATTATGTGGTTTTGAAATCTTCAGAAACATCATACATTAGGAGGACTTGTCATCTATAACCTTGGAATTTGTATGTTGTTCCTATGACTCCGAGTATTTCCATGTTGATCTCAGCATCCTTGGGGTCCTTTCTGCGCACCCGTCGCCGCACTCTGAGGAGGAGGTTGCTTGAGGTGAAGCGGTTTCCACAGAGAGAGTGACAGAAAGGGTCCTGAGGTCGGTAACGCAGCTCAAGACGCCTGTTGGGGTGAGCGAAGGTCTACGAGATCAAAAGGGAATGCAGACAGGTGTCGGATTAGTGCGGTTTAGTTACAGTGCTGATGATGAAGCTATAATCAGAACAAAGACATTGAGAGTTATCTGTTCACGAGCCAAACCATCCAGGGCCCATTTAATCCCTCCACACATGCCCAAGATAATAACCTGAAGGCCCTCATCATGTCAGCAGACACTGAACTTTACTAGTGCATATTCCCCCAAAAAGTTCCAATTAATCTGGGTTTTTCAGGGCGGACATATACATATTTTCTACTAATCTGTAGTGCTTTTAATCCACGTAGATTGTTTTGGTGTGAGTTGCAGAGTTTGTGAGATAAAAGCTGTAGAGATGCCTGGCTTCTCCAAAATATAATGGAGCTAGATAGCACTCAGCTTGTGATGCTGAAAGCACCAAAATAATTTATTTATTTATTTTTTTTTTAAATCAACAGCAGTGTCTCACATTTGTTACTCAAGATGATCCACAGAACTCGTGAGCATTTTCATGTAGGAACTACTTTCTTTCAATGGTAGAATCTACCAGAACTACTTTCTTTAAATTAAAGAGAAAAGTGTTCCTATGTAAAACAGCTCACAATAAGGTCTGTTGATGTCGTTGAGTAACAGGGCCATGCTTTCTGGGAAAAGACATTGATGTTGAATGTTTAAAGTGTTATATCTGAGAGAAGGCAGACATCCCTACTGTCCTACTCCACAACTTTTGATTTTGGGGTGAACTGCCCCTTTAAGGCCTCCATAATGTCAGCAGAGACTGATTTTAATTGGTGCATATTCCCAAAAAAAGGTAACAAAAATTATACTGGGGCTTTCAGGGCCCCTGGGTGTCTGGAGTCCCAC
>JAJHUR010085175.1:0-48830 GCA_027495735.1 Lutjanus campechanus | reverse complement strand
TTTTTTTTTTTTTTTTTTTTGTTCGGCGGACAAATGTTTCTGAGACACTGAAAAATAGCATTTTGGCTAACTATCAAGCGATGTGCCTTTTAAATTCTAATACAACTTATTTGCATTACAATACTGTAACTGTAACAGACTTTTATAAATTGCGGTAAAAAAAAATATATATATACATACACTTCCATTTGTCTCACGGTTTATGGCATATAGATATTATAACAGTTTGGGTAAAACATAACTACTGAATAACATGAAACATGATTAACTGTGACAGTATGTGAGGCTGTAGCTTAATAATAAAAGCCAGGGGGTCTGATAGTTACAAAAGTCTGTCCCAGTCATTGTCTGCTTACTTTGGACACTGTTTGTTCACCCCCGAGAGTCTCCAGCATCTTGTCCACACTGGTGACCACCGCCGGATACTCCACACACACCAGTTTGCTGTCCCGCAGCTCCACGGTGGACGAGCTGCCGGGGACATCGACTTCTTCAGACTGACAGGAAAGAGTCAGTTCTTTCAGAGTGAAATCCAGCTTCAGCTCCTTGGAGTCCGCCATGTTGGTTCTTTTAAATTTGATTATTTAAACGAGCATAATGACTGTAGTTAAACCTTGAATAACATGTAAGTATACCCGCTCAAGACCCTTATTCTTATACAGCAGCGTGAGTGTGTGTCCAAGTGCAAAATAACACCGGGCGGAAACCGTAGCTCACATATACAGTTCCGCAGCCCAAAGTTCCTCTGTTTTTTACTCCCCTCGATATCAACGAGGCGTCGAATAAAGTAACCACTGAATTAACATTAAAAAAATCCAATTATTATTACGTATTTCTTTATTTATTTTTATTTAGTTTTTATTTCCCGAACTTTACCGAGAACAATAGTAACACATCTTTAACGAACGAAAAGGGAAATAAAATGTCAGAGAATTCAGTGACATTAAAAGGGGGATTATACTGGAAGCTTTTGCATTCAGTAAAGGCAAAATAATACATAGAAGAGGGGTGAGGGGCTAGATAAATAAATAAATAAATAAATAAATAAATAAATAAATAAATAAGGACATGAGTAAATGAGTATGCAAAAGACCATTATCTAAATGTTGTCTTAACTCTGTGACATCACTGAAAAGATGTTCAAGTAGAATCCTCTTCCAGATTGTATTAGAAATCTGTTTTTCTTTTACTGTTTTTTCCTTGTCTTCATATTTCTTCAACACATTACACCATTAGTAATGTCATACTTGTAATGAACGCAATGTATGCCTTTGGCCACATGGTGGCAGTGTAACAACAAACAAAATGCAGTTGATAAAGGCAATCCTCTGGCTGTGGGAATAGTGGAATTTGCCTCCATCAAAGTTAAACAACACATGTAAAACAATCTTCTTGAAAGGTCTGACTCTTTGTGAATGATATGGCCGTGTGACATTATTTTATATTGCGGACTGAATACTTCAATACCCACTAAAGGTATCTTTGTTTAGTCAGAGGACGTCAGAAGACATTAGAGACATCTACTGTTGTCAGAGAGACCTCAGTAAAGAGGATTTGTGTGCTGTCCCTCCCTGAAACTGTCAACAGACTGTCATCCCCTCAGAGAAGAAAGAAGACTGAAGAAACAGTTTGTCTGTGTGTTTACTGAGTTATTTAAGATTCTGTTGTAAAGGCAATTATAGCCTGATGCGACACTGTGTGTTTACTTTGATTCTAGTTTGTCTTCTTTCCTTGTGCCTTTAAGGGAGCACGAAGCTCAACACTAGCTTGGTAGCAATGTGGGTCTATAGTCATCTTAAATTTACTTTTTTAATCACCTTTATTTGAGTTGTATTTGAGATGTCTGTGTGGAAAAAATATGCAGCTATGTGTGGAGAATGACTGAAAAGTCTGGAAAGGTGACTCGTGCAGTTATAGGGATTGGGATGACAACTTCCCTAACTGGTGGTCAGTTGTATTTGGTTCACTTTCGTGCTGGATGTTGAACTAATGAAGCTCATACAATATTTCATTTCATAGCATCCTGTCCAGCCCAGTGCTTAGCTTTAAAGATGAAAACATGCCCTCCAACAACTACAAAATTGTCTATTTCCCATTGCATCTTGTTATTTCACACATGTACACAGTCTTTGGGAACTTGAAAACTATAGTTTACCAAACTACTACCTACTCCACAATGAAACGTAGTTAAACTACATCTTAACTACTCAAAAAAAAAAATGCTTGTCAAGCTAAAACTACTTTCAGAAAGTAGTTCAACTTCATCCAAACATCACAGGAAATGATCACAATCTGAGTCTGGAACTGTTTGTATTGTTACACTGAGATACAACTGAACTGACACTGAGTAAAGCGTAGGTGTGTTTGATTTAGGGACTTGGACAGCCCAAGGATGTGGTTTAATATCTAGGGAACCTCATAGTATTCAGTTGCAGGCATCTTGGTTGCAAACCACTGGTGATTTTAATTAATTAGCAGGTGATTGTCATTAAATGACAACCGTGGCTGCCATGGCTGTGACATTGTGCATGTTATCAAGTAAAAGCACATCATGAGAATACTGTGATTGACTACCTAAACCATGCTGTATAATCCCAAAATAGTTAAATACTATTTTTTTTAAAAACTACACCACCCAACTGCAGATTGTAGTTAAACTACTAACTGAACCACATGTGGTTAACTACATCCCAACACTGTCTCTTGGAAGTGTTGGTGTGTAGCTTGCAACATGCAAAGTAAACAAGACAGCTTTGAGTACTCAAGAAGTGTATTTTTTGTTTGCTTGTGGCTATGCTAACAGCTTCCCCCTGCATCCAGTTTTGTTGTGTGTTTTTTGCGCTAAGCTAGCTAAACAGTCCCTGGATCAGTTTCTGTACTGGATACACAGAGATGAAACGAATTATGTGACTCTGGGTGTTACGGCAGATGTCATGACTAAACGTATAGCAAATGTTTCACAGACTTTTTTTTTTTTTTTCACAGCAGCTAATGATGCTAATTAAGGCACCATAACATTTAGTGTAGTGGAGCCTTTTCTAGTGAGTCAACATGCAGAAGTTTAATTAGTATCATTGCTAAAAACCTGTTTACCCTCCTATTTCATGTCAGAGTATCTGCTGTGAAAAGTTGCTCATGGCTTTATAACAGCAAGGAAACTGCCACAACACTAGAAAACATCCGAACCAAACGTGGCTAAACGATTTGTCAGGTACTCTTCACTTTTGAAAGGTTTACTTGAGGATACGATTGGAAACTTTAAAACCACCTTCGCTGGTTTTCTGGGAGAAGTCCGTACCAGAGGTGTGGATTAAAGTCACATGACTTTGACTCGAGTCAGACTAAAGCCACAAATGTGACGAGTTTAGACTCGACTTGATAGAATAAAAAAATAGTTTCAGCTTGACTAGCACTTCCTGACTTCACTTGAAAACGCAGTACAGCAGTACAAAATGAAAAACTCACTATATAGTGGACTAGTGAGCAGTGACACTTAGCAAACACTAAGCTAACGTTAGCTTAACAGCTGAGTCACTGGAAACTCGCTCTTACATTATGACTTGTTTAAGACCTGAAACTCAAAGTTTAAGACTTGGAACTTGACTACAAAGACTTGAGACACTTGTGACTTGCAAAACAGTGACTTAATCCTACCCGTGGTCTGTATTGTTTGTTTGTTACATTTTATATTTTCAATTTATTTACCTTTCTTTTTATTCTCAGTTTGTTTTGTCAGCTTGTACACTCCTCACTATGTTAAATTAGTTCTTATGGGTTTATTATGTTCTGTGTTCTGTTATAATTGCTTCCATTTTTGGAGGAAATTTAAACAACTTTGTGAATATTATCAATAAAAGCATAAATGGTAAAAGCCTGGCTTATCACAGTGTTATGAAACTGAGTGTTTTGTGGGAGGGGTATGAGGAGGAGGGGGCAGTAGGTACCCGAGGTTTTGGCCGGCAATCTGTTGTGTGCTGTGGTGAAGTTAGGATTTTGACAATCTTTCTGTCTTTATTTGCCCTCTTTGTCTAGCAGGGGGCCCTCGTCCATCGAGCGTTCGTCCAGCTCTCGGTGCTATCTCAGTTGAGGGCCTGTCCGCTCCTCCCTGCAGCCCTGCTGGCCTGGTCCAGCCGTTACAGTGTGGCGAGGCCATGATAAGGTTATCAGACAGTCTCCACCGCCCGGCTTACTCTGAAAGAGCCTGCTGTCCTCAGATTTCACCCTCCCTGACTTCTCACTCAGCGTATCCCCTCTCCTGTCATCCCCTCTCTCAGTTTCTGCGCTTCCAACCTCTGGACCTGCAGCTGGCTTGTTTGTTTGTCAGACAGGCTTTGTGTATGTACGACCATATTTGGAAATTGTGACGTCGACAAATAGACCACACCTACAAAGCCCAGTCACTTTATGTAGTCAAAACAGAAGATCATCATCAGTGATTGGTTTTGCTGCACGCAAAATTACTCAACAAGTGACTTTAATGTGAAGGTTTGCCTACACCTATCACACAACTGCACACACATTGCATTTTTAATCACACGCAACACTCTACAGAAAAGTATACCAGCTCCTCCCAACCTTTTTGGGCTCGTGAACCCTGAAACAAAGCAACTTGTGACCCACATCACTGTTTGAATATGTTTGTACACTATGGCCAAGATAGTAACAGTGTTTTTGTTTCCTTGTTCTTTCAGAATTATTTTTAGAGGCCTGAAAATGAAAGTAAGTTAACATGAGTCTGCAGCCATGCTAGCAGCTCTGTGAGGCTGTACTTAAGCACAGTCTTGCTTCGAGGTGAATGCTAACGTCATCATGCAAACGTGCCCACAACGGCCATGCTAACATGTTGAGGTATAAGTTTCCCATAGTCTCCATCTAACATTTGCTGATTAGCACTAAACACAAAGTTTAGTGCATGTCAGACACTAAAATTTAAGAGTACCAAATGACCTGTACCAAATTTCATTCAATAATTATTAAGACAAAAATTGCCAACCTGTTAGTGGCACTAGCCACTGGATCACCAAAGTTAGTCAGATTGATTCATCCTCTGTGGACGATGATTGTGTGCCGATAAAACACAGAAATAAAGGTTAACATGACAGTTGTTTGTTTGTTTTCCTACAGAAATCATATCCTTTTTTCTTTTTTAACTTCGTTTCACCGTATATTTCTCCCCTGGTTGTCTGCAGTGGCTGCAGTAGATTTTCTTGTTGCATGAAATGATGCTGCCCCTGCATCCTCCTGAAAATTTATAGTTGAAAGTTATAATATTACAGCTTTATGTTAAATGACCGGATTTAGTGGAGCTTGCATATTGCAAACACCTTGCCTCTTCCTCACCTTTCCAAGCATGTAGGAGAACTAGAGCCAATGTTTGGTTTGTCCATTCTGGGCTGGTGACAAATATGTGACGGTGCAACACGGCGGGCCTTATGGAAGAGGACCCACGCCCGAAGGTAACAAAAGCGAAATACTTATTTTCAGGTAATAATGCACTAATGAAAACATGAATATTATATTCCATTTCTGTTGTATTCTGCACACACTGGACCTTTAAGCAATCACACTCAATGAATAAAAATAAATAAATAAACTATTATTCATTGCAAAGTAATATCAAAGCTCTCTTTTTGTCTTTTGCTTAATTGGACAGTTTTAAGAGAGAGGGAGATGGCATGTGGCTTACATCCAAGACCGCCCCGACCAGTATCAGCACCTACCACTGCTGACATATTTTATTGGCACGACAGAGACGCAACTTGATAATTTCATCTTTTGCACCAAAACAAAATGCATTTGTGAGGCATTTTACAGGCTGCCAGACACAATTTTGAAACTAAACTTAAAATTATTTCTGAGGCTCCCACTTGTAACCATATCAAGGGACGTTTATGAGCATCTTCAAAGCTGGCGAGTTGTTTTTTTTTTGTTCTGTTTCCTGGTTTGTGTGTTGGGGTTCTTCTTACAGGCTTGTGCTGTGTTGTCTATTTGTAAAATAGATTAAATCCCAGAAATAAACAGCCACAGGAAATGTTGATCTTTTTAACTCCTAATCACTCTTGTATGACACTTTGTGGGCGTGGCTTTTTGTACACGTCATCGTCGCACTTATCTACAGGAGGGCAGGACGCGCTGGACCACAACACAGTGTCACATGACAATCAAATAGTATCACACCCCCCACAGCGGATGACTGCAGCGGATGTGATCATGCAGTATCTTCCTGTGTCCAGTCATACAGAGGAAATCTGCTGACAGTTTCTTTTACAAGTTAGATCACTGGCATGTCATTCAACACTGACTTAACAAAGACAACACAATTCTCTGGCTCGGTATGTTCTGGATCATCACTAGTGACATAATATTTCAAACTCCGTTCTGTTCATTGACAAGATGCTCTGAGTCACTCATCACTCGGATTATTTCTTCAGTTAATCTTTCTAATCTCTTCCAAATGGCAGATTTTGTTTCTCAGTTATGTTGTTTTCATTCTATTTAACATCTATATTTACACACGCGTATTCTGTGAAAGCTCTGTAAGTGGTAGCTCTGTAAAAATGAACAATTAGTTTCAAATTCGAAAAGCCTTGAAATTTCAAGTTGACTGAATTTGAAAAGACAAGTTGAGGTAATTTTGTTAGGATTTAAAAAATGATTCAGTTGCACTTGAGAAGACAAGCTCAAGGTATTAAGTTAAACCAACAACTCTTCAGCCACACTGACGAACATTACAAACAAATGAGATTTTCTTTCACATTTTCCCAGTTTTGACTCTCAAACAATGCATGCTGGGAAGTCTGCTAATATGCTAACCATGTTTCTCGATTGAACTCTGTACACTGCATTAATTTGACTCTTCATTTCAAGTCAAAAGACTTAAATACATATTAGACATGTTAAGTTTCACCAACTTGAATAAATAAAACCTCTATATTTATAGAAGTTAATGAGAAAAGCTTAGTTGATTCCACTAAATTACTGTATCTTTTTTTATTTTTTTTATACATTTTTTTTATTACAACACCCATACATACAGTTTATAGCTGTTGCTGTATGAAGATGCTATATATAGATGTTTACGGTACACAATAGATACATCTTTACTGGCATCTTTCTTGTGCTGCTGTGGTTTGTCACGTAGAACTATCTGGGAAGTTGTTCTTAGAAAGTGTGCTGGAAGTTGGAAAAGGACAGGCACTTTCAAAAAACACTCGGCAGGTGATTGGATGAACCATCTGTCTATCATGTCTAACTTGAACTAATCAGATCAAACTCTAGCTGAAGCCTGTCAGGAGATCGAGTGAAAACATAACTGAACATATCCTTCAGTTCTGACATAACTGATGCTATCACACGCTAACCTCTTCAGGAGCCACTGAGACTGAGACGAGTCGCTTCCCTGGGTGCTTCTTGCTGTCGTCACAACTAAGACCACTCCAGTAGCTGCCAGTAGTCCCTCCTAGGATGCTGATTTTGGTGCGAACACAAACGAATACCCTGCGGGTGGCAATATGGATTCTCGCATGATTGCGCAAATCCAGCTGCCTCGCATTGTAAGCTCTTGTTTAAAAAGCATCTATTTTTATTTTGAAATAATCATACCCTCAATTCAAATTTCAAACTGTCTGCAATACGTTGAATATATTTGTGCTTTTTCTCCTATTTCACATTGCTTTTTTGTTTAATGTTGAACCTAACATGAACCTGTTTCAACAAATCTTGTCATTTTCTTATCATTGCCCTGATTTTACAGAAAGCATGCAACATGTTATGTCGGATTTAATCTCACAAAAGAGGGAAAAGAACCAGAAACATGAAAGACAAATAATTTGAATATTAAATTGCTGGAGCACCCAACACAGAATCAGATTGAAGAGAAACAGGAGGGACAGAGAACTAATCTGGCTCCTACAACTGAAAAAGTGATTTTTTTTTTTTTTTGGGGGGGGGGGGGTGTTTATGCCCAAAACAAGAGCCAGTTAGAAATACAAGCGGCAACAAAAGGTCCATTTAGTGACACTTATCTTACCACAGCAAATAATGAGTCAGACTTTGATCCCACAGGGAAAAAGTGGCCCTTCTTGGGGATCTCCCGCTCCTCTATCTTCCATGAATGTGTCATTGATGCCTCGGGCATGTTCAAGCCACCGCTCCATCCTGAAGCATTTCCACAATACCGGCCAGGGATCATTTGCATAGAGGCAATTTGCAAGACAAATTTCAGCACTGTGCTCCATCTCTTTGCCTGGTATGGTGTATGTGTTCATGTGCGTGGGTGTGAGAGACAGAGCTGCATTTGGATTCAGGGTGTGTTGTTTGTGAGACACAGCACTGATCTTTTTGAGATTTTTTGATGTGTTGGTTGGTCTGTGCTGGATGGGACAGATTTGGTCTGTTTCTGGTTTCAGACTCTGCTGTTAGTCCACCGTTGGTGGCAACTTGCACTCATGTTATGGATATCTAACACACTGCGAACTATACTTTTAAAATACATTCAGATGTTTTCCTGTTGTTGGCTCCATGTACCTTTTTATGCAGTGTCAGAGACACGCTTTAAAATCGGGGTACAAATCATATACTTGATAATTTAATGCAGGAATAAATGCAGGATGTATCATGACTGCCTGTTGCTCACAACTAATAAATGATCAAGTCATCATGACTTTATGAGTAGTTCACACTTCCACCATTAAGGGATGTTAATTCACAGTTATTTCATGCATGACTTGATATGTGATCAAATCAGGTGGATTTCAGTTGTGTATTTCAGACCTGTGTATTTGCTCAGCCTATCAGAGCAGAACAGCACCTCTTCTCATAGAAATAGGAAGATTTGTTTTTAATCTAACTGTTTGTCAGAAGCAAAAAATAATATAATAAATGTAAATGCAGTTTCATAAATAGGGCAACACTTTATTTGAAGCGGTGTGCATGAGACGGTTACCACAATGCCATAACCATGTCATGACACCAAGATGAAGGAGTCTTTATGAATGTTTATGGCAACTGTCATTATGTGTCATTCAGCCACTTGTGTCATTTTCAATGAAAAGTTGACATTGTTTGAGATGTCTTTCTTACAACAACTTGACATTAATCAGCCAATAATGTCGTTGTCATGACGACTTGACATTAACCAAGACAACATAATCTGTCAATTTCTTTGTTGTGACAACTTTACATGATCAAACTTAAAGAAAAAGCTCAGCTTTATGTTTTAACATTACATCAAACTGTTATATGTGGTTGGTTTTGACAGTGTATATTTTTGTTGTTGTTGTAACATTTGCAGTTGTCATAAAGAGGTCATTAACAACAACAGCACCAATTTAGCTTACCAAGTTAGCTGATGGACAGACTGCAGTTAGCTTGTTAACTTGTCGCTTAAGTAGGCTAACCGTTGTCTGCTGTTATCGGTAGGTGGTGCAAACTAGTTCGCTCAGTTAGCCGTGGAGCTAGCCGCCTAATTAGTTGATTTAGCCCTGTGGTGCCAGTTTGATGACAGAGTACAGTACTAAGTTAGCACACAGAGTTAGTTGATGAACAGGTAGCGGTTAGCTAGTTTACTTGTTGCTAAAGTAGGCGAACTACAGTATGCTGTTATCTGTAGCTAGCATTAGCCAGTTAGCTCGGTTAGCTGTGGAGTTATTCACCTAATTAGCTGACTCAGCCTGGCGCTAAGAGCCACACCCAACAAGAAAACAGCCTCTCCACCTCTTTTGTGACAAAGACAGTTTATGTTGTCTTGGCTAATGTCAAGTTGTTCATGACATTATTAGCCTGGTTAATGTCAAGTTGCCTTGACAAAAATGTTGACAAGTTATATTGTCTTGGTAATGTCAAGCTGTCATAACACAGACATTATTACCTTGGTAAGTGTCGAGTTGTCATGACACAAATATGGACAAATTATGTTGTCTCAATTAATGTCAAGTTGTCATAATAAAAACATTATTAGCTTGGATAGTGTCAAGATGTCACAACAAAGACATCTCAAACAACGACAAGTTTGCATTAAAAATGACATTACTGACTGAAAGACACTTTATGATAACAGTCATAAACATTCACAAAGACTTCCTAACTGACCTTCATGTTCTTGACAGGTGTAACACCCCTTCAAATAAATTGTAACCCTTTATGAAACTGAGACCCAGCTTGACATCCTTACAGTTAATATCTCCAAAACTCATCAACCAAAACTATAGATGGATAAATAGCACAACAGGTAAGAGAAAAAATATGTCTTGATTTTGGGGTGAACTGTCCCCTTAAGTATATGATTTGAACCCTGATTGTAAAGTGTTACCTGAAAAACTTTAAGAACTTTTAGAAACTTCCCAGTGACAGCTGAACAGTTACAAAGAAAATCAAGTAAATTTGCAACCTTTAGGATACCACAACACCTCAGGCAACACACATGCAAATGAATGATAACCACATGACACTGCTGGCATAGTCCTCATCTGCTGCTTTGTCTGACATCTGTGTTAAAAAAAAAAAAATCAAAATTACTGCACTGCATAAAGCTTTTCACACCCATACACCTGTACACCAAAAAAATGTTTCAGGTGCGTGCACACTTGCACGCTTTCTTGATTTTCTCCCGTTTTTCCCCAGGCTACACCTGCAGCACAGCCTCGCCCCTTTCAGGACCCACGTCCTGTTTGGTTAGTTCCACCCAAAATGATCTTTTTTTTTCTGTTGGTTACCTGTGCAGGATTTTGATTTGCTTTGTGATCACACCAGGATGCAGCAGCTCGGCTGCTGCAGGAGCGAGTCTAACTGTTGTAGAGGAACAGAACGGACCCTGTTGCCCTGGTAATATCAACACATTTTGCATAAAGACCTCAGATTTGTTTGCCAGACAGTAAGCCTTCATGTCTCCTCTCTGCCCTGCATAGACACTGATTTCTGTAACAGTGACACAACATAGTTGAATACCCTTATGTTGATATTATGATCCTATTTTTTCATTTCTACATGATCTTGACGATCTAAGTAATTTTTAAATCCCATTAAGGATCCATTAAACTGAAAAAATGTGTTTTCATCCTGATGTTAGATTGGTCTAATGCAGTAGTTAACAACCTGGGGGTCGGGGCCCCCAAGGATGGATTTTGTCGGCTAAAACAATGACTCTCACTCGGAGATTTCACAAATGTATTTGGTTGATGTAAGCTAATGTTAATGCTGAAACTCCTTGAGTCATCTCCAGCAGACTTTTTAACGTTTCCATCTGACACATTTTAAAGCAAGAACCCTGTGAATGAGAAGTTACTCAACAGCTGTGTACATGATATAATGTTAATGCTAAACAACCGAGGCTAAAGCTAGCTTACACCCCAGCAAACTTTGGTGGGATGGTGAAATATGGCATGTATATGTATATTATAGACGAAAGAAATACACTCAGTGCAGCAGACCATGAGACAGTCATACCAAGCAAGACCAGCTGGACCACCAGGAACCCCCAGGAAGACAGCCAGGATAAGAGCTAAGCTAACCTAGCTTAGACCTGAGAAAGCTAGCCAGAGAGATGCACAAGAGATGTTTTTTTGTTTTTTTTTACATTACATTGCCTGTACCAGTGGTGTAATTTGCGTTAGACTAGACTTTAGAGTTTAGATAGATCAAGTTTGTGTGATCAAGTGAGTTTCTGTGGCAGATGTGAGGGTTGAGGTTGAAAACCATTGATCGAATCTGTCTTTAATTTTTTTTCTTTTTTTCTTTTTTGACTACACTTCATCCTGTTCCTGTCAGATTTAAAGGCCCAGGTGATGATCTGATTTGCCTCGAGCAGCTTAATGTCCTAACAGGTTTGGTGTTTGAGGAAGGTGGTGAGCCTTCGTTAGAGCCACCAGTTGTTTGCTGAAGTAAATCCAACAGGCTGGCTGGGTGTGGTGACAGTTGCCTAAGTAATCAATCCCTTTTCCACAGCCTCTTATTAATCCCTGTATCCCATTAGACTCAATGCAGAGTGCAGGCCAAGCAGCTCCTCTGGATGTACACGAGGGTGTGTGGCCAAAATTCATTATGGTCGAGCTGACAGTTTGTGCAATTCTGATTTTTTACTGAGATTATAAGAGCTGGTTCCACCTCCCGTATAAGAACAAGGAAGCTGCAGAGCACCAGAAACAGAAATGAAAATATCTCTCTGGACGTCATTTGCTTTCTAGTCGACTCCTGGGAATGAATAGCTCCCTGGAGATGGATTTGCATGAAGTTCCAGGAGTGTTATTTGAATGTGGGATTACTCCATTACACACTATCTCTGGTTCTGCACAAGATTTTCACCTGCAGCGACAGTCACATTATATCTACATCCTGCTCCGACAGGAAAGTGGCTGGAAAAAAAAAAAACACACAGAAAGAGGCGAACATGGGGAAAGAATGTGTTTACAGTGCTCATCTTAGACAAACTGTGAATTTATTTTACCTTCCAGCTACTCTGCAAAGGAACAACCAAGGATTTTCCAGCTCAGTTCACCCTTTATTCCACTTGACAGCATTTATCAACTCACACACAGACGACAGCCAACATACAGAACATTGCTGGAAGCAGTTAGTTTAAATAAATTATATGAAACATAAAATAAAATGTTCTTGTTTTTTCTTTTATCAAAAACCAAAAGCATGTTTTGACTTAATATGACAGCACATCTCCCATTCATCCACATGCAAACACATCTTTGAACTTCTAATAGATTAAAGGGATAGTTCACTCAAAAATGAAAATTCAGCCATTATCTATTCACCCTGCTACTGGAGCTTCACAGGAAAACAGTGGAAGTGAATGGTTACCAGTTTTCAAATGTAAAAACAGCAGAATAAAAACATAAAATGTCTCCATAATGCTTGTCTGGTATAATCCAAGTTTCCTAAAGACCCAATATGCCAAGCTGACTTAAAAAAAGTTATTTACACTATGTTTTTAGCCTGAATCTTAACTGTAGATCCTTGGCTTGGACATGCACACTGTGTGCGGTGTAACGTTGTGCAAATGGTTGGGACTTGAGATGACTTGGATTATGGCAGACAAGCATTATGGAGGTATTTTCAGTTTTTTTTTCCCAGTTGTTTTTTAGATTGGAAAACTGGTCACCATTCACTCCCACTGTTTGGGAAATTCTACAATGCTGTTTTCCTGTGAAACTCCACCAGAGTTTTGTGGACTAACAAAATAAACCCGACCCTCAATCGGCATGAGGGTGAGCAGATAATGACTGAATTTTCATTTTTGGGTAAACTATCCCTTTAACTAAGACAATTTAATAGACTTTAATTTCTTCATGAGACAGGAAGTTAAATCACCTTCAACTAGAATTTGATTTCACAGCTTTCTCATTCTTATACTTTATCGTTAAGACCATCCAAAACACACCAGACATCTAGATTACATCAATATCAGCTTATTGGTTTGATAGAACTTTATCATACATGTACAGATACTTTGCACTGTTAAAGGGACAGTTCCACTCAAAAATCAAAAACACAGTTTCTTCCTTGTTTCTGTTTTTGGTGTGAGATGCCTGTTGTTGCTGATGTTTTGGAGAAATAGGAGTTTTTGGAGACGGGAACACTTTTCTTTCTACTGAGCCACCATCTGCCAACCATATCACAGCGCAGAAGGAAATAAATTTTAGTTTTTAGTTTAGTTTTAGTTTACTATCATAACCTCAGTCCTCTTCAGCTGATCTGTAACATTAGCACCAATGAGTTAGCTAGCGTGGTGATCATGTTGGCAGGTGTAGCTTTGTAGAAAGAAAATAGTTCCTACATGAAAGTGAATCATGATTTCTTGAAAAAGACATTTCCAAAGCAATGTAAATGGATAAATAGCACTTCAGGCATGAGGGAAGGTATGTATTTTTGTATTTTGGGTGAATTGTCCCTTTAAGTTGGGGCTCTTGCGCTCCTTCGGTCCTCATTTCATGCCGTGCTGGCTCTCGTGGTGCCTGCGCAGATCCACTTTACGCTGGAATCCCTTGGAGCAAATGTCGCATCCAAACGGTTTGAAGCCGGTGTGTTTCCTGCTGTGGGTGATCAGGTTGGAGCTTTGGCTGAACGCTTTACCACAAACTTGGCATTTGTGGGGCTTTTCACCTACAAAATAAAACACACACACACAAAAATGTAAGGAATCAACACAATCAAATCTTAGATCATTTTTAAATCATTTGTCTCTGGAGAATCAGGTTTGTCATCTGTACCATAAATGGCGGCAAGTGTTTTCAGCAGATACGATAAAGTTTGCATTGATATTTATGGGTTATGAATTGCGCCATTGTTCAGATTTGTCAAACATTCACTGGCAACAAATGTCGACAGCATACAGTTCCTTTTACAGAGCCTCATGTGAAGCAGGAAAACCAGATATGCAAATGCACAGCACATTTGTTTAAGCTTCTTCTTCTGATTTATCAGTAGTTATATAACTCCTGGAAACAATTCCTGCGTGCTGCACCTCGAGAGCAGACGATTACAGCAAGAGGAGAGACGGACATTTAACCTGCTGTAAAACAATCAGCATACTGTGACTTACCCGTGTGAATGTACGTGTGTTTCTTCATGTCAGACTTCTGGTGGAACCTCTTGCCGCAGTACTGGCAGGGGTAAGGCCTCGTGTCTGAGTGGATGAGCAGGTGTGTGGAGAGGGTGGAGGAGCGCTTGAATGATTTGCCGCACATCTTGCACTCGAAGCTTTTTTCCTGACCAAACACACAAGCATACAAAATGTTACACACTCATCAACAAAAAGAGGAGCAGGATGTCAGAGGAAGAGTTGAGCTTGGCCTTGAAAAGAGCAGCTGACTGAATAATCTCACCACAGGTTCATGTCATGTGATCATCATCAGCCAATGGAGTTTGCCTAGTTGTCAGTCGAATTTTTTTTCTACATTTGAAGCCAGATTTTTCATTTATTTTATTTCATTTAACTTTTATTTTTCCACAAATATTCCCATTTTACAAGGGAGTCCTGGCCAAGACTTTTGGTGGTTAGATAGTCCTTAATCCTGTATTTATAATTTCCATTGTAAAATAATGTAGTTTAAGGAGACTCTAACTTTCACCACAATGAGGCTGCAAAAACTTTTTAAGGCAACTAGTGCACAGGCAATTTCAACAACTGTGACAACTTAGCAAATTGATCAAAATCTCCACAACTACTGCTAAATAGACCTTAAGGTGAGATTATTTGGTCAGTTATTTAACTTAATGTAATGTAAATTGGTAAATCATTAACATTGTGTCAATACAACTGAGTGAACATTATGCCGGAACTTTATCAAATTTATTTTCTCATGTTTAGCAAAGTTAACTCAACAACTAATGAACAAACTTTGAACTTAACTCAGAACTAAGTCTGGTAACCTGCCTATTTGAAGGCAGCAGGGAAACTTGTACTTTTAAAGGGGCAATGCATCCATTTTACACACCAAGATTGGCTCTCATCGTAAGAAGTACTGTTCAGACTGTGAAAACACAAAGATAATGTGCTATAATGAGCTCTATACACTAAATCACCATGAAGTTTAGCTCACTACAATCACTTCTGTAGGCAACTGGCAGTTGAGATAAAATCAGCAAATTTGTTTAATTCTGATGTCACTTTCAGCTGTAACTGTAATGTACTTTATGTACTTTGTTGCTTTGCTAGCATCTTTGATAAACCAAATCTACCCCAGAGCAGCATCTCACGAACTAGCTAGTTTTTGGCTGAACTCAAGCATTCATTTTCTTTATTCTGTGGGCCAACAGTTAAATTAGGCCTCCAACCTAGAGCTAGAAAAAAATATTGTTATTAAAGGGATAGTTCACCCAAAAATGAAAATTCAGTCATTATCTACTCACCCTCGTGCTGATTGAAGGTTGGGTTTAGTATTTTTTTAGTCCACAAAACACTGCTGGAGTTTCACAGGAAAACAGAGTTGCACAATCTCCCAAACAATTCAAGTGAATGGTGACCAGTTTTCAAACATAAAAAAACAATCCAAAAAAAACAAAAAAAACAAAACAAAACAAAAAACATAAAATGCCTTCATACTGCTCGTCTGGCGTCATCCAAATGTCCTCAGGCCCCAGCATGCTAAGTTGACTTGAAAGACGTCATTTACACTATTCACTTCAATTGTTTGGAAAATTTTGCTGTTTGCTGTCTGTTTTCCTGTGAAACTCCAGCAGCGTTATGTGAACTAAAAAACTACATTAAAACAAACAAACAAACAAACAAACAAAAAAAACAACTAAACCCAACCTTCAATCGGCATGAGGGTGAGTATATAATGACCGAATTTTAATTTTTGTGTGAACTATCCCTTTAAAGCAAAGAACATGCTCTTTGTATACATGTATACACTTTGAAATAATATCATGAAAAAGGAAAATATTCAACATGTTGCTCCCATTAAAATGTATGTATGTGATGCAGGGACTGGGAAGTTAGTGTAAACAAACAAAATGTCCCTGATGATGTCATATTGATGTCACCAGGGTTATCTCAGTTTGGGCATGAAGAAGATACATTTTCAACATGCAGCATGTGTTGCTAACTGGAGTTGTTGAAAATGGACAGAATTGGCCATTTACCAGGCAGGGAGAGTCTGATGAAAAGAGTTGCATTATGGGAAGTGGAGGAACTTGACCGATACTAGGGTCGAAAGGTCGAAATTTCTAACTTATAACTCTGCTGCTTTCATTTTTACGTTTTATCTTTTTTAATCTGTCGAACGCTGGAGGACCACATTAAAGGATCAGTGTGTAAAATTTGGGAGCATCTAGTGGTTAGCTTGCAGATTGCAAACATCTCATCCCACCCTCCCCTTCCAAGCATGTAGGAGAACCTACAGCAGCCACAGAACTTGCACAAAAAGCAAACGGCCATGTCCAATGTCAATGCTTGGTATGTCTGATCTAAGCTACTGTAGAAACACGGCCGAGCGACATGGCAGCCTCCATGGAAGAGAACCTGCAATATGAACGGCTCATTCTAAGGTAACAAAAACGCAACTATTTTTATTTTCAGGTCATTATACACTCATGAAAATATCATTATTTTATGAATATTCCACTTTTGCCATATTCTGCCCATAAATTCCTGTAAATCCCACAGAAATTAATACACAGAAGTCAAATTTAATACATTACTTTGCAGCATTTGGAGTCATTAATATACCTGAGAGTGGACGTTCATGTGCTGCTCCAGACTGACGGCGTGGCCGAAGGTTTTTCTGCAGATGTTGCACCCAAAAGGTCTCGTCCCACTGTGCGACCTCCTGACGTGGACCTCCAGTCCGTGGGGTGTCGAGAACACCTGAAAGACCATTAATAGAATAGTGAAAGCGCTTTATAACATAGTTAAATTTTCGTTTTTGCCTTGACGAGAAATTTTGCTGTATCTGCAGGTATGAGAGGCTAACACGTGGTGCGCACCTTGTCACAGGTGATACAGTGGTAGGTGTTGGAGCTCGGGGAGTAGTGCGTGCTGCAGTCCAGAGGCTGCTGAGGCTGTGCGCTGCGGCTGATGTGGCTGCCGTAAAGATTGCTGGCGTGCTGCAGCACTGTGGGGCTGAAACTCATCTGATGGAGCTCATAGGAGGACGGCACCGGCTCCCACGCGTACGGCGGTTTGTAGTAAGGAGGGAATCCTGCCATAGGGGGCTCTGAGGGTGCACAGAGACAGAATAATCATGTTTTAGGTCCAGCTCTCTTTAGATGTAACAGGAAAGGATGGCCATAATAAATGCACTGGCGGCTCACCATTTAGGTAGTATGGCTGTGTGGGAGCCACAGTGGGTCTGGTTGGCTCCGGGTGAGCAGGCCTGAGGCGTTCAAGCTCTGCCTCCTCCTTCACAAACGAACTGCCGTCTGGAGGGGGAGACTGTCCCTCTGACTGTGGCCCGTCTGAGGAGTCTGTGCTCTGAACTTCTGGTGTGGCTTCTACAAATCCACAACAAATAAAAGTGTGATTCATGCAAGCAAACGACTCTGAGCTCTGTATGATTAAGAATAAGTAAATGTTCTTTAAAAACAAACCCCGCAGTTCCTCTTGGGAGGACATTTTGTTTAAACAGGAAACACCTATTCGGTTACTAGGCCTTGAAGAGCTCACATGAAGACTAATATATTTATTTATTATAGTTTATTACGTGGTCAGTTCACCCAAAAATCAAATACACAATTTCCCCCTGGCCTACAATAGAATCTATCTACTTTAGAATCTATTGGAAGTGCTTTCTTTGCTACTAGAAAGAAAGTAGTTCCAACATGAAACTGTTCACAACAAGGTCCATGGATTATATTGGGTAACTGGGTCAAGATTTTTGCAAGGAGACACTGGTTTTGAGTTTTTCTAACATATTTTTTGTTGCTTTGAGCACCACAAGCTGAGTGCCATTTACTTCCATTATATTGGAGAGAAGGCAGCCGATATTTCCAAGACTCTGTAAGTCACACCAAAGATCTATAGCACTATAGGCCTAGGAAAAGTCTATTCTTGATTTGTGGATGAGCTGTCCCTGTAATATCATAAGCATGATTAATTCATGTCTTTTAAAAAAATCTGCCTAAAAATAGAAGTTTATGCAAATGTTTCAAACACAACAGCTGCTTTAAAATAACGATGAAAAGCAGTAAACGTAGACAGTAGTAATTGAAATGCTCTAACCGTTCACATATTCAGATAATCTTTTCATCATTCGTCCGAAACTGTGCTTTTGCACCCCCAGGGACATTTATGCACAAATATGCATGAAAAAAAAAAATCATTATCAAGCAAAGTGTCCTGGACTTTGTCCTAATTCCAGTTTAAAGCTAAATTGTGTAAACCTTCAATAAAAGCTAGGACACTGATTAAATAGGATTTTACCACAATACTACACTTTACCATGAAATACAATGATTAGATTCCTTCAGGAATCTTATTTTTTGTATTTTTGTGTGGCAGTATTGCCACCTTAGATTTTTAAATACATGTTATCATCAGAAATTCATAATATGTTGGTTAAATTAAACATGTTTCATCTAGTTTCTTTCTTCAATCTCAACATTCTGTCCTGTTACTTTAATTATTTCTTAATTGTTTTTAATGTAGTTTTGGTGAAGCTTTTGAGGGTCCTGATTATCTTATATATTGATGCCATGTGGCTACATTTCATGTATTTGCTAATGTTATTCTGAGAACTCGATCCTGTTACTTTCAGTCGTGTGACAAATATGCAAAATCCTTATTTTAAAAACGTATTAATATGAATAAACAAATAAATAAAATAGCCTGAGGTTGACCGTAACATATTTCAAATAGTTAAACATATGTGTTATTAGGTATAGTTCTGAAGAAAGAACAAAGAATGGATGCAAATGGAACCGATTGGTTGGAATCGCCCCTTTATTTACTTTATTTATAGTCTTACCTGGACTTATGGGGGCCTTCGGCTCGTCTTCATATGATCGGTGAACATTATAGGACGTGCACCGTTTGTTTTTCACCAGAAATGACCGCGGCATGTTGATCCTGCACCCAAAAAAAAAACACCGATAACGACACAGTAATTTTTAAAACGTACTCTTGGAATAAAGCATAAAATACTAAAGACATGCTTAAAAAAAAGAAAAAAAAAGTCACCGCAAGCCTTAAGTCTAAGATCTCCAGTTACTTTTACATTTAATTTACATTCTCATAGTCTTTAATTGCAGGTGGGCTGTTCTGTTTCAATTTAATTTCTTACAAAATTCAAGCGCTAATTGAGCAACAGAACTTAATGAACCTTCTAGTTGGTCAGCAGGCCTACAGACATAAAGGTTAATTAGCTCACCAAAGTTTTAATTAATCTGTCACTTGTGGAAAAGTAAAAAAAAAAAAAAAAAAAGAAAAAGTTTCACTCTAATTGAGTTTAGACTTTATTTTAGAGTCAGCAGAGAGATCTACTCACCGTTAACTGAAAAAAAGTTCCTCGAAATCGAAACTCGCAGTAATATCAATAATAAAGTCCTTTTTCTTCGGATGTGAATCGGCTCAGCGGAGGAAAAAAAAATGCGTCGCAAAAATCCTTTTCCTAACAGCCAGGAAAGCAAAGCAGTGTAAAAGCATCACGCACTTGTTGCTCTTTTCTTTTTCTCCCCTCCCTGATTTTCAATCAGATAATTTCGCAGGGGAATCTGACTGTGGTTTCAACCAATGAAAGGCCAACCTGCAGCTGGAAATTTGCGTAGAAAAACACAGGGCCTTTGCTGTCCCTGGAACAGTTATACAAAACAGTCCTCCGAGGGAAAAAATGTCACGGTTAAAGGGTTACGTTTTAATTTAGATTTATACGTTTCAAACGGAGTATTTCAGTGCCGTAAAGCATTAATTAGTTGCATTTAACGGACTATTTGCGGTGATCTTAGCGGCGTTTAATTAAAAAAATGAAATAAAAATAAAACTTGTATAAATTGATTTTTAAAAATAAAAAGCAAAAGGGAAAGAAGAAAATTCGATTTAAAAAAAATCCGACCTAATATTCCCACCTCACAATGTTTGATTTACAGGATTTACTCGAACTAATGGTGTGTGTGGCCCATGACTGTGTTGTGTGCAGGATTTACATGGCCAAAAGATCTTATGACAGTGTTACACCTCTTTATCAAACAACTAAACACACACCAAACCAGTCTGGGAGATTATCTCTGTTTACTGACGGTATGTATTAAAGCAGAACGATATTCTGACATGACAGATTTATTCACAGGATGCTTTACTGTCACACATGTAAACATGGCGTGTAGGCCTACAGAATGGCAAGATGGTCGATGAAATGACAAAATTAGCCTGTCAGGCTGAAAAAAAAAAAAAAGAGAGAGAGAAACAGTTTTCAGAAAAAAATGTGAGCATGTCAAAGCCTGTTTTTTTCTTTTCTTTTCTTTTCTTTTTTTAAACATTGAGTTGAAGTATGGAGAAACAGTTTGAGGAGGGGTAAAGGATGTAGGCTACACGAAAGAAGTGCAAGTGCGACATCTTGTGGACAGAGTGTGTATGTGTTTATTTAACTAACAGATACATACGTAGATAGGATAAACACAGGTGTTACCAATGTTACTAATTAACAGTGTTGGGCAGTAATATTACTCATAAGTGTATTACTGTAATTTTATTACTTTTTCCAGTAATGAGCAGTGTAAGGGATAACAATTTAAAGAGCAGCAACTACATTAAAGTTACTATTCTGTGTTACTGAGTTACTTTTTGGCCTTGTCAGCTGTCTTATGATGATGTGTACATGGGGCAGGTCATGTCAGCTGCTAGCCAAAAAGCTCAATGAAGGATGGAAGTAGATGGATGGATTAATTGATTATTAATCAATTATTAAATAATGAATTGCCAACTATTTTGATAATCAATTAATCGGTTTGAGTATTTTTTTTTTTAAAGTTCAAATTCTCTGATTCCAGCTTCTTAAATGTGACTATATTCTGGTTTCTTTACTCCTCTCTGACAATAAAGTGAATATCTTTGGGTTGTTAGTCAAACAAGACATTTGAGGACGTCATCTTAGGCTTTCGGAAACACTGATTGACATTTTTCACCATTTTTCTGACATTTTAAAACAAACAACTAATGATTAATCGAGAAAATAGTTGACTGATTAGTGGCATACTTTCCGCGGGTGGGAGTATTTTGAGTTTGTTTGGCTCCTCGGGAGAGAAAATATGTGATGATGGAATCTTATTTGAAGGCCACACTCAGAGACGTAGATTTAGTGTCAACCACAGTCTGCGTGTGGACAGCTAACAACAAAAGCTCTCTGGGAGGTAACAGTTCACTCGATTACTTTTGATACTGCATAACAGGGAAACTAATAGTATTACTTTTTAAAAGAATAATAACTAAAAAGTAATATATTACACTTTCTGAGTAACTCGCCCAACACTGCTCCACAGAGCCTTTCCAGTGAAGAGCACCCTGTCTCTGTTTGACCCGTCTGGAACAGAACCTCGATTAGTAATACTGTTAACACGTGTGTTTACCCCATATTTCGTATCAAAATGGCTGCTGTGAAAAAGGTCTATTCACCTATGTTAATATGGACCAAATGGTGATTGAGTCTTGCCATTTAAATTACTTCAAGTCAAAAAGGAGCCATACAAAATAAACTACAGCATTTACAATCATGTTTGTGAGGACTGGAAAGCTGCTATTACTTTCACTGTCCGCACAGAGCTACTCCTGCAGGAGCTGAAACAGGGATGTATAAACAGCAGCCTCGCCCACTGGACAAAGTGTGCTTAAATGGAGCTGATATTGTCTGATATGAGGGAGGTTTAAGTCATGAGGGCCTCTGAAACTGCCTGTGCTTGTGCCTGTTTGTTTGTTGCTCTGTTCTGTTTGTGATTCTGCTTGTTCTTGTTATATCTATTTTTCTGTGGTAATTGTTGCTGTAAAGGAGCACACACTCTGCCAACCATACCCTAGAATAAATAATTAGGTTGGGATACCAAAATAAAAGTCCAAAGCTTCTTGACACATGCATCACACTCTGTAAATAAAGAGGAATTTTAACAAGTTGGCAACATGTTTGGAGTGGAAGCCACTGTAGGCTACACTGTTAGACCTAAATATATATCATAGTTACATTCATTCTACTGCATCCTCCATATCTTTACAGGTCATATAATATAATTTATTCAGCTGTAATATGTATTTACTACTATTTGCACTTTTGTTTTGATGCTAAACCACATTTTATTGTACTGGCACTTGTACAATGACAATTAAGTTACATTTAATCTAATCTAATAGAACTCTTATTTTACTCTTAACAGCTCCCAGGAGACCTCAGTGGAACAGTTTATACTACTTAACTTCTGGCTCTCGCAGTCCAATTTTGCTCACATGCTGCTGATTTTGTAAATAAACTGTCTGTTAGCAGACGTAAATCTTAAACAAGTGAGCCAAATAAATGATCCGTCCTCAGTTACATATTGTCAGGCCAGCAGCTTAATCAGAATAGTTTTCATAGAGAGATGTTGCATTTTCTCAGTGACAATATAATGCTACATATTTTACATGTACAATAAACAGACATTCACCTTAAACATTAGAGTGTATGGAAGCCCATTTCTGCCAGCACAAAAAAACACATGAGATGTTAGGGATGGTAAAAATAATAATATTAATGGTAAAAAAAAAAAAAAAAAGATAGCCAGTTATAGTTTTGACTTTTTATGCGAAATTATATTATTACTTTTTTAAAGAGAGTTGTTTTTAAAAGACAAAATTATGACTTAGGTTAGAATTTGGACTTTTTACATTAAAATAGTGCAATTGGTGCAGTCAAAATTATGAGTAAACGTGTATGGAAGAAAATGATTATCATAATTGACTGACTTTGAAAAATAAAATAGGCATATAAATAAAAATTTTGACTTAGTCTCCATTTATTTTGACTTTAAAAGTGAAAGTATAAGATACTTTTTGCCATATGCATTCATTGTTTTGCCCAACCATACATTTTATTGTTGCCATTCCTAACTTTTAATTCCTAAAATTCATATTTTTATTGATATTGATTTTCCCACCACCTGGTTAAAAAAAAAAAAAAAAAAAAAAAAAGTCTAATTTGCGCGTGCGCTCTTCACATGTGGGTCACGCGAAACCGCATTACATACACTTACTTCATCCTTCCACCAATGAGGAGACGGGGAAAACAATCTTAGCTTTGCAATAGAGCGAAGAATTTGTTGGGCTGCAGACGGAAATACACCGTCTGAGTTATTAGATGTGCTTTAACTAACTTATTTTAAATGCTGTGTGGGTGAATTGGTTGTGAAAGTTGCCGTTGCGACTTGCGGGGCGCTAACTTGTGGGATTAGTTTGCATGCAGCCCAGCAGCGGAGGCTGACTGCGGTGGGATGGGCTGTGAGGTGTTCAAGATGGCGGCGCCCTGTGGAGTGCAGCTACTCTAACAGGTAAACAGCTCCGATTATTTATATCTAATGTCTTTTTCTTACAGTGAATCTCAACGCATATGACTTGTTTTACTAAAGTCGAGCTGTTCGGCTCGCTTCTCCGCTGACTGAGCGCAGCTGACAGGCGAGATGAATCCCCGACCGAGTGTGGGTCGCTGCTCCAGCTAACGTTAGCTCTCGGCGGTGGGACTGACTTGTTTTTGGAAAGACCCGGTGATGGATTTAGGAGACATTGATGCTTAAAACACTTCATTGTGACTTCATCTGCGTTTCGTGTGGGGTCTGAAGAGGTTTGTCTGTTTGCACGAGGAAAGATGCCTGCATATTTTTTTATAATCGGATAAAGTAAACCCAACCCTGCCCATTGTTCTCTGCGAGTTGTTTACGACAGGCAGCAGCCAGTGGTCAGTCCACATACAGCAGCAGCAGCTCTGCTGCTTTTCAGCTTGTCCGGCTCTCTGCTGCTCTCATCATGCATGTCAGTATAGCAGATTATCATTGAGGTATTTGTTTTTATTTGCTTATTTGGTGCCTCATTGTGCATCTCAGCTAAATAGCTCCTGCAGCTTTCTGCATCACACTTCCTTGCTTTAATCCTTCAGCTGCAATCAAACTTGAACACAGCAGTATTTTTCTTACGACCATATCAGCCATTAATATCCTGTTGTTAGCATGTGTTCATTCACTTGACCCCATCGAGGCTGTCCTGCCAGCATGGAGACAAAATGGGTCACTAGTTTCACAGTTTGACCTGTTCAGCCCCTCCGTCACATTGTACTGGACTGACTGTCACCATATCTAATGTCTGTTTGTCACAACTTTGCATGATTCATGAAAAACGAATATTTTAGTGGCGTGGCTGCAGCTAGGATTATAGAAATACTGAAGTCAGGACTTCAGTTCCTCAGGAGAGACTGTCTGACCAGGAAACAAAAGGTAAAGTCTCTGAAATTTTCATATTGTTTTGAATGGTCATATTTGACTTATTCAGCTATATTTTCAATATATTTCATTTCATAAAGCCCATTTCACTGACAGGATTAAGTCCCAGGAAAACAAAATACCAGTGTCATGACCTGACCATTTACATACAGCATACATGATACTGTAGTTTTTGTGCTGTTATTGAGAACGATGCTGATGAATATAAACCTTATTTCATCATACAACATAGGAACTTTCCAAAATAAGACATAGTATAAAATAAGCTGGATATTAGCAACCTTAAGAGAAGACTGTTCCGGGTTGACTTCCTATTGTCATGTGAGCCTAATGAGATAAATATCAACTGCTTTCATAGACATTTTGATAAATATCAAAGGAGCCCTTCCTCTGTTTAATGTGATATTCATTGTCACCAGCCTGATGCTGTAATTTTTCATCTGTTGCGTAGCTATGAGATATGAATGCAGGGTTTCATTTTTGTGTCTGGCCATATACACGAGCAGTCCCTCATCCAATTATTCAGACACATCGATCAACAACTAACCAAACATTCCTGTAGATAAATGTACTAGCAACAAAAAGCAGAATTCATTAACCTCATACAGATATTAATACCTTGCAAAAAATTAAATAATTATATATTGTAAGCTAAACAAAACTAAATATTCACATGCATATGTTTGTCCCAGTTAAAATATGGTATGTCTGATTTTGTTCATTAGGAAGTAGACTGTAAATCATTTAGTGTCAAGTATGAAGGCTTTATCTGTTTTAAGTTATTTTTCTCTTCCTATTCCGTGTTTAAGCAATACACTCAGTTGCCAATTTATTAAGGTACACCAAGCTAAAGCTAATGCAGTCTAATACAACAGTCATGCGATAAATCAAATTGGAGGCTGTTTGTTGTATCGTTGAGCTGTATTACATTATACTGATAATATCTGTGAGGGTAGACTAAATACTAGAAACACCTCCCATTATTATAACCCAATACTACAGCCTCCAAAATGACCACACAAAAACTGAACATTATAACCTTTTATAAAGGGAGAATTTAAAGCAGGACTGTTGTTTAACACTTAATGTAGCTTAATACAGTACTTTATGTAACCTAAGTTAATTTGTTATCATGGAGTTACATTAAAAGTTCAGTGTGTAAGTTTTCATGGGATTTATTGCAAGAATACAGCAGAAATTAAATATACTATTCATAAGTATATTTTCATCAGCATATAATCCCCTGAAAATAAGAGTTGTTGTGTTTTTGTTACCTTAGAATGAGCTGTTTGTATTTACAGAGGGTGCGGGTGTCTGCCATGTTGCACCGCCATGGCGGTAGTATTGAAACTTCTCCAGTTAGACAATACCTGCATTTCAATCATTTTTGTACCCAGATCTAGAAAAAAAAAGAGACAGTTTGTGTGTTTTTTTCTCGCAGCCAGTCACCTCAGTCTTTGATTTAACGCTACGTGTGATCGGCCGTCTACTGCAGCAGCTACAGGTCATACAGTCTGTGGTGTGCTGAAGTCGAGCGCGGTGAATTCGACGGAGTTGGCAGTTCAGCGCGCTGAGGTGCCACCAAAACGTTCAAAAGTGTGGCTTTGCTACATGCTTGTGGCATCTGATAAAAATAAATGCATAAAATGTGGAGGAATTATTGCAGGAATGCTTCCATTCACATGATAGGTATCGAATGAAGTCCTCAGTATCACTTCAAGTGTACTGGTATTGATACTAGGTCTGTGTATTGGCAAGAATCTGGTATGATATGATACACTGGTTGCAATTCAGCATACTGCGATATATTGTAATACTGTAAGCAAGGTGATATTTTACTTTTTAAATCTAAATTAAATATAATTTTAGGAAAACTGTCATAGCATAAAAGCCATAAGTAGCCCAGAACTGACACACCAAACACTGGCTCTAGATACAGCCTTTTGTGATTTTTTTTTGTAGCCACTGTAGGTTCTCCTACGTGCTTGAAAGGGGAGGGTTAAAGAGGTGTTTGCAATCTGCAAGCTCACAGCTAGATGCAACTAAATCCCTCACACTAGTCCTTTAAAGCCTAAACACAACGTGCAGACTCATAACCCTGTTATTGCAGAAATGAGAAATAATGCCAGTTAGGCCTAATTGATTTGTGCATCAACAGAAAAGTGGCTGACCACCATTTTCATAATTGATAAAGTGTTCACGTCTTTAGCAAAAAAAAAAGCAAAACATTCTCTGGTTCTAGCTTCTCAGATGCAAGGATTTAGCCTCGTACTTTTCTATGTTTTATATCCATGTGAAGTGAACATCGTTGGTTTTTAGATACCGCAACCTTGAGTATCTGCCGTTACCAGTCTGATGTTTTTTTGCTCCCCTCTCTTAAATAACTAAGCTGTTCATAATACCTTTAATATATTAATACCTGTTAATTGATGCACTTTGCTCAAACTAGCCATCTTAAAACAAACTCAAACTGTGAAACAAATATTCAGCTCCCCTAAAGGAAGAAATACATAGCCCACAACAGGACTGTCATGTGACACTGCTGCTTCATTTTAATTTGAACTTTTTCACAAACTTTTTTTTTTTTTAGCACAATTAAGACTAGTCACAATCAAAATTTAGAGGAAAAGGCATTTCAAGGCAATGTACTGCATTAGATTTTTGAATTTTGAGCCCAACTCTGACTCTTAAGTTTTGAAATAAACTTTAATAAGTTTTACCGGCCTTAGATAATTCACTTCATTCCTTAGATAAACTTGAATTTTTTGGTTTTAGAAACTCGATAAAAGTTGTATTTCAAAATGTGGACACAGCGAACTGTGCACCTGATTTGTCATTATTGTTGTGCCTGACAATTAAATGGTTTTAATTTAAAATATTACAGTTTGAATTTACTCTGCATTTTTTTTTAAAATACAGCAGTCTGGTTCAAAAGTTTTAAGTTGATCTTAACTTAACAAAAGGTCAGTAGTTGGTAAAACTTTTTCAAAACTTGTTAAAAAAATAACTGATATTCATTTTCATAAGATTTATTGCCAAAGTCACTGGGAACCACTGGAGAGGGGGTGAAGCTGCATGTGGCTCTAGGAGCCTCAGGGTGCAAACCCCTGTCTTAGACAAATAATAGAATAATTATACTTTTTTCCCCTCCGATATTTGATCTGGGGATTTTTGGCCAGTATCAGACCGATACTAGTACTGAGAATCAGATCGGTTCATTCCTAGTTTTTAAACTGTTTGTTGTATAAAACATCTGGAGATGTCACATTGAGCTCTAGGAACTAGTGATGGACATTATTTTGCTCTATGAAATTGAAGAGTTAATGTTAAAAACCTGTTCAGTCCAGTAAGCCACTGTAAAACTCCCATTTCATTTTCTCCCCCTGCATCAAGCCCCTCTCTGCTAACTGAACGGGACAGTCGGGCTGGGTTGTTTGTCTCTTTTCCCCCCAAACTGCTTTAAAATATTCACACGGTGGGGAAAGGAGCCCGTTGGTAACAGCATGCACACATCCAAATGTAATTTCCAGTGTGTACATGGAAGTGCTCGCGCTGCATAAAGGTTCTTTGTGTCCTCCTGAGCGTTCCCAAGCTGCCTGAGATCACACTGAGGGTGCTTCGTGTTTGTGCCTCTGACCTGTCCCTGCAAGACGCTGGCTGGCTTGGACGGTGAAAAACAGCCACGTTTGAATCCATGACCGAGCGGCTAACTGATCACAGGGACACAATCGCACTGTGACTTCTTCTGTGAATCGACAAACAGGAGCACACTGGAGCATTTATCATCTTATTTTGATTTATTATGAACGGGAGAAGCCCGAGCAGAGCATTATTGTAATGTTTCTTCTTAAGAGGGCAGTGTTTTTTATCTGACATATGACTTCAGTGGAAATAAAACACAATACGCTGGCTATTGATTTATTGCTCTCCAAATTAGCTCCTGTTATCTTGGTTTTGGTAGCATGTGACTCCGCGTTGAAAGGTTTAACATTCTGCGCTAATGGAATAGTTTATAGCGAGTACACTTATAAAAAAAACAAACAAACAACCAATTTCAGCCATATTAGGATTCTAATCATCTTCTAGCACGTTGAGTGTTGTGGCCTAAGTGTTGAAAGGAGATCTGAAGAGCTGATGAGATCGCTGCTGCTGATTCATTACTCCTGTTTGGGAGTAAGCTGCTGGGTGCAGACACCCTGACGATAATGACCTGCCTGTCAGGATTATTTATGCCTGTTTTTCAGATGGAGATTTGCGAAGGCTCCCCTGGCCTCCTTTACTTTCAATGACTGACTCAGCGTCTAGTTTAAATGTATCATTGACAACATAAATAGACTAATAACCTGAAATGGTAAACACATTAGGCCAGGTTGTGTGTACGTGTTTTTAAAAAAAAAATCATATATTAAATACAGCTCTTGAATTAAAGCAAATAATGGATGGGGGGGTTTGAAACTGGTTATCCTTGGTAGGGTCAGATGAGGTGCTGGTCATGGCCTGTATTTAAATCTGTCACAGTGTCTTAATTACAGCTTGGAAGTTGTGGAGGTGGACATTTTCCACCTTATTTGTTTGCTTAATCTGTTCTAAATCTGTTCAGTGGACTTTTCTTCATATGTAGTACATTGCGTAAGTGTGGTAGGTTCATTTATAATAAGGAATGTAACAATATATTGAATATAGCCATAAAAAGTCTCTCGATACTGTTGAATTGCAGCTGTACATAGTTGAGTCATTCATTACCAAAGACAATTAATGCGAATTCCATTTTTTATTTAAAAAGGAAAGCAGAAGCGCTTTTACTTAAAAGGATACTCCACTTTACATGATGATCCACTCAGTATGCACTCACCACTATGCCGATGTGATGATGGGTGAAGATCTTCAGTTCACAAAACAATCCTGGAGTTTTAGGAGAAACAGGGTAGCAGCCTCATCCAGTACAATGAACGGTGACCACGGATAAAACGTTTAAAAAAGAACACAAAACAAACACAAAATGTCTCCATCCTGCTTGTGTGGTGTAATCCAAGAGTCCGTGAGCCGCGACATTAAAAATTAACTGCAAAAGACGCCATTTGCACCATGTTTTTAGCAGAAATGTCAACTGTAGCATGTAGCCGGTAGGATGTAAACATGGCGTCGATCTCGCGAGACTTCGTATATATCTTAATGGACGCACGTGCAGAAGTCTCGCGAGATCGGTGCCATGTTTACATCCTACCGGCTACATGCTACAGTTGACATTTCTGCTAAAAACATGGCTGCTACCCTGTTTCTCCTAAAACTCCAGGATTGTTTTGTGAACTGAAGATCTTCACCCATCATCACATCGGCATAGTGGTGAGTACATACTGAGTGGATTATCATGTAAAGTGGAGTATCGTATCCTTTTAAAGGGTAAAATGAATTCCACACAAAAAAATATTATTTATTTAATAAAGCACATTTTTCCAGAGATAGATGCTAACATTTTTAAGCTCTGGCCTCACAGGCCGCAAAAGCCCCTAAATTTGGTGGCCAGAGTCCATGTTCGGTGGCCCAAGTTTAAACTTGTGTAAAAACAATGCAGAACCTTAATACAGCCTTTCTTAACTGTGACACTTGTGTTGTCCACTTTTCCCATGAATTGTGATGTGTTGTTTCCAGAGAGAAACAAGCCTTCTCTGCTAGTTTGGGAAATTTGTGGCACACATGCAGTACATTACATCCCAGCGAGTTAAACTCCTGCCTCTATTCACTTGGTTGCCTTTTCATTTTTCTATGGTCTGCCTTATGTGATTCTGGTTCTTCTGTGTGGATCCATTAGCAGTTTGAGTAGGTTTAGTAAATCCATACATTAGTGGGTCAGACATGTTTGTTGCTAGCCATTGACGAATACTGCTCACTGTGACCGCAGAATGTTGAGCTAAAAGGCACAAAGGAATCAAGATCTTTGTGAAACATGTGGATGAAGACTCGTAGTATGGGGATGGAACTTGGTGGACACAAGGGGCCACCTATATGGAGTATATGGTAGCCATAGAGTCACTATTTGTGGCCCCAGGCCATCAGGCCATGGCTAATGTCAAACCCTGAAGTCGCCACTTTGTTTTTTTTTTCATTGCGATAAATATCATTTTGTGGATTTCTTATCCTGGTATTATCGTACTGTGAGTTTTTGGTATTGTTACACTTTTTATAATATCCTCAACCCTTGCAAACTGAACACTTGGACTAGTACAGAGAATCAGTGATGAAAGTGTTTCCTGTGCTCTATATAGGCTAACAGTTAATTATATCCCAGCTAGTTAAGTGTGGTGTGATGTATTTGTGTATCACCGCCTGCTGAGTTTGTACTTTACTGACAAAGTAATTTATTTTCTCTTTTAGTAACAAAATATGTAACTTAAAACATTTTGACATGCCACTGTCAGAAAATCAGTGATGTAAACAATAAAATTAATTAAAGCTGAATTCTATTTGACTGCTTTAGTTTCAGGGTCCTCGTATTCTGCATGTTGACTCCTCACTTTGTATCTTATTAACTATTGATGATTATATTGATTTTCAACTATTGGTTAAGGAAAATGAACAAAAGTTGCAACCCTTGTGTTAATAGTTTGTTAAAGCACCAATAGTCATATCGCCAGTCACTATCTAGTTCACTATCGTGATAGGCTTTACAGCTATATTGCCCAGGCCTAGTTTCAGAGCACAGCTGGGCTGTTGTTGCGTTGCCTGAAAGGCCCATTGACCCAGGATAAGAAAGGTTTCACACTGGCACAATGTAGAGTGGGCTAACCCCAACTTTAGCCTTTAGCTTAGCCCAGCTCCGGAACAGGACCAGCAAGCCCTAGAAAATCCCTAGACAATGGACTAAAAACAGGAAACCCCCAGAAAACGGACTAAACTCAGGATTTAAAAAAAGGTGCCAGTATAAGACTAGGTTAAAGAGTCATTCTAGAATAGAAACATTAGTTGTTCCTACAGCATTGTAACCCAGGGTTAACAGAAGTGCAGTGTCTCTCAGATACTCCTGGGTTAAACATTTGTGTGTGAAAAGGGGCTAAGTCATCCCAGGGTCAGCTCTTAGCCCAGGGCTAAGGATATGCAGTGTGGAAAAAGCCCTCTTATGGTTTAACAAAAGTGTGAGAAGTAATTTCTGTCCTCATAATACATTTGCAAAGTAATTTTAATCCTGCTTTGTTAATGTCCATGTGTGCTTTCAAGCAGTCTTTTTGTTCACTGCCTTTGTTGGAGCCCTGGTGGATATCCTGGCATGTTAGCACCACCTGTGGATTAGTGGAGTAGTGTGAAACCATTGGCACAACTGTTTATTGCATCAGCCAAGACACAAACTAAACAGGGATCTACTCAGACTTTTCCATGGTAATATTAGAGGTTAAAAAGTCCACAGGGAATCTCTAGTTTCTCCAGATGTTTCACCAAGAAATCCTTGAATCTGCATTGATTAAATATTTTGTCCACTTAGCGGTAGCACAACAAGCTGTAAACACTACATTGACATATTATCACCTTATGAAGTTAAAGGGGCTAATTTGTTAGCAAACAGTTTATTATTTTCACAGCCAGCAGACACAGAGCAACATTAGTATTCGTTTGGAGTCCTGTTTGTGTCCACCTGGTGTATGTGAGTCCAACATTAACTGTCCTTTCAGTGTTTTGCTCCCCACCACCTCCTGAGGGGAATATCTGGCTCGTTAGTGGGTGAATGCCTCATCATGTTCACCAGCTAGTCACTACCTGACTCTCTGTGATTAATCACTCAGGCATGTTGTTTCAACTAGCAAGCAAGTTTGGTCAGTGTGCAATCGCTAATGATTTGCCAGTTAATCCCATCATAACAACACACAGCTTGCAGTTATTGTTCTCAGCTGTATTAAAAAGTTGTGTATTATTTCTTTAAAGTGGCTGGTATCAATTGTAGCCTATCCAATCACATGTGAAAACAATAGTGATTAAACTATAGAGAATTAACACCTTAATCTGCTGTTCCCCCTGCTTTTTTTTAATGAGTTTCAGCTCATTGTTTAGTTGTCCACCCCACAGCTTAAAGGCAGAGTTTGTTACAAAATCAAAAATGCATATTTTTTGCCCCTGGCCTGTAGTGTTATTTAGCTGTCTAGATTTTTTGGGTGTGAGTTGCAGAGTTTTGGAGATATCAGCCTTAGAGGTGTCTGTCCTCGCTCCAGTACAATGGTGATAAATGGCGCTGTGCTTGTGGTGTTCAAAGCACCAAAAAAAATCATTTGAAAAATTCAAAACCAGCCTCTCTTTCCAAAAATCATCACTCAGTTACTCAAGATAGTTCGGGGAAAGTTGGCCGTTCGCTAAGCCCCGCCTCCATACAGTACCCATCCAATCACAGCTTAGCAACCGTAACTAGGGCTGGCAAGCTTTCCATTTCTCCACATGTTGAAGGTTTGCAGGAGGATCAGAGAAGAGCGATACTCGGCCTCTTGTGAATCTGGACGGTGGCGTCTTTTTGCAGTCTCTCAAAAATGTGAGAGACTGCAAGATCCAAGAGAGACAAGAGCACACGTGGGGAATGGTTTCAACTCTGTCTTCATCTGCTCCAACATAAGCTGCGAACATTAGCATGTCTGGCTAACTAATGCTAGCTCACTAGCTGCGGTAACTTTACCTCCAGCCAAACTTGTGAGATGTCACTACATCTGCATTTGTTACGTGGGGCTTTTAGGGACAGGATGTGGGCTGATGCAGAATCAAAGCCTACTTTCTTTGTAGTAGAAAAGAAAGTAGTTCCGGTAGATTCCAAAGTAGTTCTGGTAGATTCTAACGTAGAAAGAAAGTAGTTTCTACATGAAACTGCTCACAACAAGGTCTGCAGATTATCTTGAGTAATTGGGTCATGATTTTTGAAAGAGAGTTCTGCTTTTTTGTTGCAAAATTTTGCGTGCTAAAAGTAAATGTAGTATTACTGATTGCGGACTGAAATGGTGCTTTACTATTATATTTAATGTTGTCTGGGTTAATATTGCTGCTGCTTTAATGTGTATATTGTATTTTACCGCTGTAGATGTTTAAGGTTGTGTTCATTTTACTACTTTATAAAAGGCTGGGTAGTTTAATCTACACCATTGTGTCATATTCTATGAGATCATCATTTGTTTGCACTATTTGAGAATTTACAGGATGTTATTTCAGAGGAAATACGTATATCGAGATATAAATTGCAGAATAGCCTGAGATATTGAGATATCATTTTCAAGCCATATTGCAGAGTCCTGCCCCTAGTGGCCAAACATTTGTTATAGTTTAACCTTTATCATCCAGGGAAGTTTCAGAGCAGTGCTCTTTTTTTCCCGTTAACACCCTGTTCACACTCGCACAGTGTCACACATTCACACCTGGAAGTTGCCCAGTACATCCACAGTCTTATCTGGTGGCCACTGATCAGCTCCACTAAACACGTTAAGGCCTTTGCTCAAAGGCAAAGTACATAATTAGGTTTGACTGAGGCCTATTTGAAATTGTTATACACAATTCAGCATCACTGAAATGTGTGAGTCTTTTCTTTTTAGCAAAGTCATTGTGTTTGTATGCGTGTCGCAACCACAAACTGCAGAAGAATAGAGGTGTGTGTGCCTGTGATATTACTCATTGTTAATTCTGGTGGGATGACCTCATGGGATCTGATGCAACATCTCAAGAAGACCATCACATCACCAAAAAATGTAGTTCATTTTATGTCGAGAGTCATTATTCTTTATGTCTGAGTAAAGTCGATAAAGGACCAGTTACCTCATTGTGGACAGCATTTACACTTTTCCAACATGAAGAAATGCCTTCAGCACAAACCTTCTGCCCAGTACTGAGTTGGTATTGTCATGTGACCGCTAATCCTAGATCAGAGCTCAAATTCTGGGAAATGTTTATGAATTGGTCTTTTTTCTTTTTTCTTTTTTCGCAACGTAGAGGTGCCTGGAGACTGTATTGGTGGGTGGCCCCAGGAGTCCTCCAGGCAGGAAGGGACGGACACCGTGAGAGAGACGCAGCCTCCACCCCCAGCACTGCCACCACCATGGCCAGGGAGCAGCCCAACGTGGGGGACCTCCTCCCACTCCTGGAGACCTCTGACCTCCACCAGCTAGAAGAGATCAGAGGCCTCATCAACGAGCAGCTCAGCACTGGTACGACAGCTTGGCGTGTTTACCGTCAACATGGTTTTTACTATATCTGTGTTAAGCTTTCCAGGGAGCTTTGAGATAGGGTTACTTTACTGATACATTTGGCCAGTGTGTCAAGCTCACACTTCATTTATGCTTTATTCGTGTCCTTTTTAACATCTGTTTGAATGGAATTTCCTGAGTTAGTATGCCAGCGACTCTTCCTTTCAAGAATCTAACTAATTGAAATGATCCTTCCTGTTTTTCCTTGAAGAGCGAGGGTCCATGCTGCTGAACGGGCTGGTGGACTACTTTTTGGAAACAAACTCTGCCCAGGCCATGCATATCCTCTCCTCGGTCAGAGAGCCACATGATAAGGTGAGAAACGCCCCAAAGCAAAGACTTCAGTGTCAGTGAAATCTGTCCTTTCCAATAGAATCAATGCAATCAGAGGATCCGCCCAAGGTGGTGAAATGAATCAGCAAGAATATCCTGCATCAAGTTCGACTCTGCTGGCATGTGAACTTACGCTGTTGACCATTAACAGGCCATCTTGACAGTGCCGACCTTTGAGGGGGCAGAGAGCCAGAGAGTTCAAAGTAGAGGAAGCTGTTGTAGATTTTTAGCTTAATTGCGCCATGCACTTCTATTTAACCTCATCTGTTGGAGTAGAACTGTTCCACAAAAGAGGGATAAACAAACTTAAAATGTCCATTTAGCAAGCAGTGAGTTTGCTAACTGACTGGACATTTGACTGTCATTAACCTCACCGTCTTTACACTTGGGCTGGGTGTCCATTCAGATTTCACAAATCGATTCGATTCGGTTCACAAGATCCCGATTCAATATCGATTCAGTGAGGGGTAGCACATTTACAATACCAGTTTTGCCTGGATGTGAAAGAGATTCTCAGAGAACTAATGTTGTACAAGGAATCCACACATACATGGAAGTACAGGCATATTAAATAACTGATATTGGGAATTCTATTAATCACTATTGGACGATGCAAAGGAAAATTGTTTTTTGTTTTTTTTTTACCCTACCTTACACTCACTGCAGCTGAACATCATCCCTTCCTCTCTGCTGCTTGCATTTCACCATGCAGTTACAAAACAAGAACATAAACAAATAATATTCCCAGAATTAGAGCTCAATAACAGCCCCCTCTCCTCTCTCTCTCTCTCTCTCTCTCTCTCTATTCAATCAGATAAAACTCAATACAAAGTGGTCAAGTGGTTTCACACAGAAATGAGTAGGAATTTCATTTTGTTGTGACTGCACAACACACATCTGTCACAGCTTGCCAACGTTCAGTTAGCAAACTTGTTAGCTCATTAGCTTGGCTAGGATTCTGATGGGCTAATTTGAGCTGTGCCTGGAATATTTGCACAGATTATTTCTTTCCACCTCAAGCAGATCCTCTGATTGATTCCACAGGAATGTATTAAAATCGCTGCAAAAATCCTGGTGTGTCCACATCTCTTACCCTCAGTATTTAAAATAGAGCTTCACAGTTAATCAAAATTCTATCAAAATCACAATATGTAATATACTTTTGCAATTTTCAATGGCCTGTCCTACACATCAGATACTACAGACATGAAAAAAACAATTTCATTTGGTACAGAGTCCTGAAAAAAATCACACCATAGTCAGTCAGTCATGTTTTTTTAAAATCAAAATAAGAATGATGATGTAAAAATGATCATTACCTCTAATATTTCAAATCGTATTGCAATTGCAGTATCGGTCACAATAATCTCGCTATACTTTTTCAGAATCATTCAGTTCGGATTTAAAATCAGTTTATTTACTATTACCCACCACATTTTAAATATAGGCTTTTGCATTTTTAGACTTTTTAAACAGTCCATAAAAAGTATAATTCAATACAAATACAAAACAGAGGTTAAATAATACCACTATTAGTGCATAAAAAGGACTGTTTGTAGTCTTGTCAATAGTTTGTCTCCCATTATTGTCCATTACAAAATGTCAAAATGTAGTGATTTTAAGAAAAGGAACCATTTTTAATCTTGAATCCCTGAGATAATAGGCATTAATTGTGTTGGTAGGCTTATCTTTAGATCTTTAAAATGCCATCAGTTGCTTCCATGTTGTTACTATTAGGTTTTTTTGTTGTTGTGCAGAGTTTTTTAGGCTGTTATAATTATTTCTGCGATCTTCTTTGATTTTATTTGTATCTGACTGTCTAATCTAGTGTAACTTCAAATACTCTGCACAATTCATTGTGTGTATTTATATATAGATATGGAAAAAAACACAGCTCAAGCTACCTGGTTGTGTTAAATTCAGAGCTAACCCTGTTGTCTCTCCCTCCCCCACAGCACCTTCTTGACAAGATGAACGAGTGTATGACCAAACAGGCCTGCCGGCTGCCCACCCTCACCCTGCTCGGCCATGTAATCCGCAAGCAGCCGTCCTGGATCCACAAGATTGCTCGATACCCTCTGCTGCTCTCGCTGCTCAAATGCCTAAAGGTAACGACTCAGTGACCGAAAAAAAAAAAACAACAACTTCTTTTCAGGGCACTAAGAGGTGTGTGGATGGATGAGGATGAGAAAGTTCTATTTTGGCTTCTTTTATAATTGATATTATCACATAGAATTTGTGATATTCGGTCTGTTGGACTCTTTCTCAAAGACAAATTTTAATGGGTCAATATCTTGCAAAGATCTGGTGCCACATCAAGCAGCAGGCAGGTCAATTAACAGCTACTTAAATGAATATTTGTTTGGATTTATTTAATCCTCACTGGTCCTTGAGGATGCCTCTAAAGCCTCTTTGTAACTTTTGTAAGATGAATACTGGCCAGCGCTGGTTTGATGTTATTGATTAGCTTTGTCAGTCAATGTTCCTCACAGAGACACTGCATGCTTATCTACTCAAACTGGACAGAGGTGAGCTTTGCAGTGTTACTGCTCAGATATATGGTGATTAAACTCTTGATTAGACTCAAACCTGTGAAAGCCTGTATTAAATATCCCAACACACTCTGCACTGCACATCTGTGGACACCACAGACGTGTAGTAGTTCTGGTTATATTACTTTCTGGAGTCAGCTTGGAGGACACACATGCACATTAGCTCAATGTCTACAGGATCCACACTGTCCAAACAAATTGGGGGTACATGGATGTTCGCACAGAGCCTACGTGTACACCCTCTCATGACAAAATTTGTGTCGCACAGACCCACAGGACAGCACAGTGTAACACAGGCTTAAGATTTTAGTCACGCCAGCGGCAGGGCACCAGGTCTGCTCTGGTCTAGACTGACATGTTTTGACGTTTGTGTTCACATTCATGTCTCCCTCAGGCTGAGTTGTGATTTTTCACCTTTTCAGGAATCGGGTTTATCGCCAAGCAGTGGTTTGGAACGAAATAACTAAAAATAATGAGCAATCAGCCTCAGCTGTACTTTTTCAGGGCTTTTCCACTGGAACTTTTGGCTGTGCCGAGTCAAACCGTGCCGCACTGATTTGCATTTTCCTTACATATTTCCTGGTTTTGCTGCTTCATAATAAAACCTTTTGAATAACTAAATAGCACAAAACTTTTATGGTGTATAATTTACAGGAGGGTCAGTGTTTATTTGCCATTTTACAGCTGCTCAAGCTATAAGCGCACACACCTTCAAGCCAGTATCCCTGTTGTAATGGAAATGCACATCCCTGCTGTGCTTGGCTGACATGTTGAGTCGAACCAAGTCAAGCCAAGCCAGGACATGTGTAAGAAAAAGGGGTATTTTTGTGTTTTGTGCTAATTTAGCAAATGTCAAAGTGGTAACACATTACCACATTTTCCAGCCAAACATTAGCATGCTAGGATTGTCATTGCGAGGATGTCAGCATTCTGATGTTGAACTCAGAGCACTGTTGTGCACGAGTACAGCCTCACAGTGTACAGCCATACGTCTATAACATGAGTGTCTTTGTCTCTCTCCATCTATAATTTTGTTATCCTGATTGTCCATACTGTAATTTTACTATGTTAGTCTATTCCAAACACACAGCCTTCCTGGGAGAGGATATCTGTTTGTACATCTTTCATCTTTTTCTGAATTTTTTTATTTAAGTGGTTTTGGGGAGTTTTTCCTTATCTGAATTGTCTAAGAATTCTATGCCAGCGGGTTTTGTACGCTGTACAGAATGTAAAGCCTGCAGTGTAAGCTGAGCCATAAAAATAATTTTTTTGTGGCTATTTTTTTAAGAAGTGGATTAAATACTGGTTAACATAAAGAACTGATGTAAAATGTTCCTCATCATAAAGACATATTTAGAAAAAATCAAGAAATTGATGCTAATTTCAATTTAATTTCAACCTTTTGTGACTTTATCATAAACTTTATAAATTAACTTGTCTCCTGGCAGACTGATACGGACGTAGTGGTGCTGATAACTGGAGTGCTGGTGCTGATCACTCTGCTGCCCATGATCCCTCAAGCTGGGAAACAACACCTATGGGAATATTTTGACATCTTCGGCCGCCTGGCGTCTTGGAACCTGAAGAATCCCGGTAGGAGCTTCCTGTCATGACTCACAGGACAAAGAGTTTTTGATACATTTTCTGCAGAACAATAAACAATATATATCAAAATTAGCACATTTGAACTAATATTATGAAAAATATTTCCCTGCCCTTAAAGAATGCAGTTTTAAATATTGTATTTACTGTATTATGTGACTCTTCTCCACTAAAGAGTCGACCACTCGTATGCTTCTGAAAGGATGTTTGCACTCGCAGCCGTCTAGGCAGTTAACTGGAGCATGAAAATCCAAATTTGGTCAAGGGGGAGGATGTCTGGGTGGATAAATGGGCCAAAACAAACAACAATTAAAAAAAAACTGCAACTCGGTTTGCCAATTATCTTGATGTTTTGCTTGAATGTTTTTAGTCTGGAGTGTAATTTTGTGTTTTTTTTTTCCCCTTTGACATTTTCTCCATGTTCAGGCCATGTTTCAGAGGTTTACCTAATTCACCTGCACGCCAGCGTCTATTCACTCTTCCACCGTCTCTACGGCATGTACCCGTGCAACTTTGTGTCCTACCTGCGCTCCCATTACAGCATGAAGGAGAACATGGAAACGTTTGAGGAAGTAGTGAAGGTGAGGATGTTATCCCCGCCGCTGTTCTTCTGTTGCTCTGCGTTCGAGTTTCTGTTGCCAGATGATCACTGACGTCAATTTTGTTTCCAACCTTCCGTTCAGCCGATGCTTGAACACGTTCGTATTCACCCAGAGCTGGTGACGGGAACCAAGGACCATGAGCTCGACCCCACCAGGTGACTCTCACATCGCTCTGCCGGGCGAAGTTTAACCTTTTCCAAGTTTACTGCATCTCTTTGACTAATGGCGCTCTGCTTTGTTGTAGGTGGAAAAAGTATGAAATCCATGATATCGTCATCGAATGTGCCAAAGTGTCTCTAGACCCCAAGGAGGCCTCCTGTGAGGAGGGCTATGCCACCATGCCTGAGAACTTTTACCCCCAAATCCACCTGCGACCACAAGACAGCACTTCCAGCCCCTACACAGATCTCCACAGTAGCTACGGTCAGAAATCACTGCATACTTATCAAAACTTAAAGCCTCTGGGAATCTGGCTTTAAACAGTAAAAATGCATAATGTGATATTAAAGTTTAGTGTCTCAGTAAGCATTCACAAAAATCTGAGTGAAATGAAATCCTTATAACTATTACAAAACCTAGTTCAAACCCAGTTTGTTAGATATCTTCCTCAGAAGTACGGAAGCTAAGCAATTCACTCCTGTAGATGGGAGCACTTTGTGTTTGTGTCGTGTGTGACTTCGCTGATTTAACACAGCATTTAGTTTGGATCCAAAACAGTGTTAACTTGTTGTGGATTGAGGCAGCAGTAGACCAGCAACTTCTGTGATCAGCGAGGTAAACTTGCTATTTTTTTGTCAAAGGAGTTTGGAGCAACATAACGACTTCAGTTCCCCGTTATTGAGTTCGCTCAGACTCAAAGAGGCAAATTAAGCAGGAGAAGGGAGGTTTTGTTGCACACATTTGAGTGGGACAGCTGACGTGGATTTTTTGATTGCGTAATTTTCATAATAAATGTCCGAGCCGAAACAATTATACAATTTCTGATTTTAACTTATTTCTAATACTTTATAGATGCTTACTGTTTTGCACATATGACCCTAAATTACATAATTAGAAGGCTGTTGTGGATTTGGGTGTCGAGTGGCTTTAATAGAGCCTGAACCATACTGGATTTTATAGAATGATACTGATATCATCTAATCTATCATTTCGGTCTTGCTGCCTTGAAAGCCACTGCAGCAAGTGCAAAACGAATGGATAATGTGGTTGGTTTGTAGTTTATCAGTCAACTCCTTCCTCAACACGATGATCAAGACTTTACAGGAAGATGATTACAGTTATTACATAAGCAGTGTTATGACAGGAAGCTGCAATCGGCAGAAGCATCCGTTTTCAGTTATGATCATTAAACAAAATTTTTATGGGGTTTTGCTCCTTTAGATGTTATCTTGTTTACCACGACTTTAATAACATCCAACAGACTGTTAAAAATGTAAACGCTTGTTTGGAGGGAATAATGGCTTTATGATTCACGTTGTTAGTTTGCTTTTTTTTTTTTGTCTTTTCTGCTGGAACTTAACACAACAGTTCATCAGTATCTGACATTTAGTGAGAGATACTTTGAAATGTTAGGGGTCACATTTAGATGTTACATGTGTATTTTAATATGAACAGCTCTTAAGCTGCGAGAGTGTACAGTAGGAGTGTGTAATGTATTAAATCCTTCATCTCGGTATACAGAATTTTATGTCGATGTCTTTAATCATATAGTAAATTTAATGGGAATGTATGTTTGTGCAAAAATTGCAGAAAAAAAAATCAAAATCAAGTATTGCCATAAAGTTGTTCTGCTCTTTGACCTACCCTGTCCACAGTGTGGATTTAGTGATAGTATTTTATAGATCCAGACAGATATATCAGTCAGCTGATATTATCAGAGTATTTTTTACTCTCTAGTACTGATATCAGCATTTGTCCCAAAAATCCAGTATCAGTCAGGTTCTATTTAACATACCCAAAATAAATAAAAGAAATTCTCTCTGCAGTATTGTTGACAGTAAGTACTGGTTGTGCCAATTTATTGTGCTGCTTGAATAATTAGCCACAGCTTCTTTTGTTTTTTGTTTCTTTTTCTGAAAGAATCTTATTCAATTTCACTTTGCATTTCAATCCCAGTTATTCTTTTATGATTTTTTTAATCTGTTTCATTTGGTATCAGTCTATCTACCGTATATTAATATTTCATGGCAATAGATGTTATTGGAATTGGACCAGAAATATGCTTTTTAGCATCATTAAGTTATTCAATTGACAGATGTTTTTGATAACTGATTGTTTGAGGTTAATTAAGCAAAAATGCAAAATGTTTTTGCTGTTATATGACTGTAATTTAAGAAGTTTGAACTTTTGAACTGTTTCTCAAACAAAACAAGACATTTGACACTTGCCTTGCCTTGGGAAGTTGCGATGAGCGTTTTTCACAACTTGTTTCCTTTTCATATATTACACCATTATTCAATTAATGGAAAAAATAATCTATAAATGAACCAATGACAAAAATAGGAGATGTTATAAAGAGCTCTAGTATAGCAAAAACATTTGGCACATAACATAACTAAAACATTTACTCTTTTTTCCAGTCAGACCCTTGTATTTTTGATATTACACATTGTGTTTGCTAGCTGGTGTAAAGGACAAACACAAAACAGTGGTGTCCAAAAGAGCAGAGAAAGACCGCTGGTTGTTAGGCACTTCCATTTGAAGATTGATCAGACTGTTTATCTTCTTGACAACAGGAAGCTCTTCGTCGACCCCGTTCTCGACTCCACGGCAGCCGCTACCCCCGCCCCTGTCCTTGCCCCCCTTCTCAGGGACACAGTCCTCCTACCGCAGCCCTCAGACCTCCAGACGGCAGGTAAGATCATCCATAACGCGGTCAGAAGCTGTCAAAGTCCTGGTTTAGGACGCGGAACTGGTCGGTAGTTGATCGGAGGGTAACACCAGAGCACTACATCGTTAAGCTTCTGTTTGCTGCTCGCTCTCGTACACACAGCGATGTTTACACTCCATATATCACCTGTCAGATGCGGTGAGTTGATTACTTTCCTCCTAAAAACCACACAAGGCCCTCAATCAGAGCAGCGACTGCCCTCTATTTCTTTTTTTTTCTTTTTTAAAGACGCAGAGAGGAAGGGAGTGGACAGTCGGGTCAAGCTTCAGGAATTACAACACACGTCCCCCCCGTCCTCGTCCTGGCACCTTTCTGTATACCCTCCCTAAGGCTGGTTGCCATAGAGATGCCACCTCTCCCTTTCTATTATTGGGCCAGCCACACAAGGGAGGGGTCTGGGTGTTTTTTTTCTGTCCCCTGGGGGTCTGTCTGAGGATTTGTCTCTGCACTCCCTCTGACCCAGACAGACGAGAAATCTGGAAAACACGGGCGACCTGCCATTTTAAGAAAATTTACATTTTTAATCAAGTGTGTGTTGTTGACTTCTTCTTCTTATTATTGTTGTTATTCTTCTTCCTTTTCTTGTTATTCTAATTATCCTAATTCTTATCATCCTTATTCTTGTTATACTTATATTTATTCTTAATATTCTAATCCTTATTCTTGTTCATATGATGTTGGGGGATACACAACAAGTAAAACAGTGTTTTGTGTTGATGAGATGTGCTTGGATCAAGATGCTGAACCTCTGCCTTCACATAAAGTGAAAGTCACATATTTCAGTAGTGTTAGGCATTTACAGTTGAACGCTTGAGTCCTGACATACATCAGCAAGGTAGAAGTATGCAGAATCTATAGCCATTTTAGATACATTTTGATGTGGTAGCATGGTAAATATGTACTTGTTCTCTGTTATGATAATTACAGCAGTTAACACTAACAATAATGCAGTTATTTGATCCCAAAAAGAAGCCCCCTGTGAAGTCAGATCAGAAGTCAGGTCAGAGATTTATCAAGGCGGACGATCTGCCGCAGGCTAAACTCTCGATCTTTGATTGAATGACAGACTAACTCAAGCGTTTCCCCCCAGGAAATTGTTAAGTCCAGGAGTTGAGGCACCCAGATCTGCTCTAATCTTGTCTCATGATCAGTTTAGTTGGTATGGCTGTGAAACAGTCTCAATTTATTACTGACGTGTCTGTATGACCAACATCCACCGTCCACGACGAGATCTGCTGTTTCCGTATTGACATTCTTAATGGCTGCCACCGGGTCAGATTCTCTGTGAAATATAGCCTGAGTTTACATTTTCCCAGGCACAGTTACAGTGAGTGGTATGTGAGCCAGTTTAATAAGCAGGAAGTGATGTTTTTTTTATTTAGATCATTTTCTTTTTGATGTTATAGTTAGTGGTTATTACAGTGGTTAATGTTTCATTTCATTAAAAGTAAAAAAAAAAAAATGGTAGCAGTGATGTTTTTTTTATTATAGTTGGCCCATTAAAAAACAAGTTATTTGAGACCATTTAGTTAAAAACACTTCCACTCTTAATTGTAACCTTGCAGTTATGTTTTCAAAGTAATAGACATCTTGCCGTTTCAAAGCAAGACATGCTCAAACATGGCGTTTACTGCTTATTTAGTTCCTGATATGTCTTGTAAACACATGAAAAACACTACATGGACATATTATCAAGGTTAAAAATATGATTTCCACTAGAGGAGGTAATTTCATATTGTGGGACTTTATCAAACTCTGACTTTGAATATTTGCAGCTGTTATCTGTTGTGATGTTTCCTCTGTCAGTCAGATTTGTGACCATTTTGCTTTTTCTTTCCAGAACTCCACCTGTGAACTGAACTCTTCCTGTGGGGGGAAGGACCCTCTGTGGAGCCCCTCCTCGTTGTGTGGCATGGCCACGCCCCCTTCCTCCAGGGGCATGTCGCCCAACTTGGAGCTCTCCCACAGTGCCTCACACCTTCCCAGCCGCTTCCACTGCACATCAGGTCAACACATTACAGTAGATTTGAGCTCAGCTGTCGGCGCACTGTAGTCTTGATTACGTTTTTACCTGAGTGACGCTCTGGAATTTTCTTTTCTGCTGACTGCTGATTGTTTTTGAACCCAAGCAGGAGGGAAAGGAACGCCTGCCTCCAGCACTCCAGCCACCTCTTCCCCACCTCCCACCCTATCAGACGACTTCCCCATAATCTCCTTACCAGCCAACACAGTCCAGTCCAGTCCACCCAGAAAGGTATGCTCTCTCCCCACCATTTAAAAAATGGCTGTTCTTTGTATGCAGCGATGTGTGTTAATTAGGAACGTCCAAACAAATCTGACAAATACGCCAGCCACTTCAAATCATCCAACTTTTTCTTCTCATCTTGAAAACTAATTTCCTTGACAGCAGGAGGCAAATTGATTTATCAAACACGGAGTAAGTCTGTGATTTTACACTCAGAAGTAAAGAGCTGAAGTCATTATAGTGATATTATTGGTTCTCAGCAGGAGTCTGATGGGTTTGTCTTGTCTTTTTATTCTGATATATAAATGTAAATATCACAATGGAACGTACCATTGTCACTTATCTGAGGAACTTGTGAAATGAACGAGCAAATGTTCTGAGAAACAGGAAGCAAGCCAAAAATTTGTTTTCCAAAATGTATAATATCATTAAACTGTGAACTGCATGATCTTCCAGGATCGTCGACAAGGAGAGAGCAGCAAGCCGGCGCTGGTGAGACAAGAACCTGTGAAAGATGCAGAGAAGAATGCAGAAGTAGCTACAAACAGAGGTTAGTCATGATGAGTACCGTTGTTCATCATCATTATTTAAAAGTAAAGGTCCTCTCAGGTTCGTAAAGGGATAGGTTGGATTATTTGAAGTGGGGATGTATGAGGTACGTAATCAGTGTATTACTGACAGTAGTGGTCACCACGCTCCCAGGTTAGTACCAGCATGGAAGCCAAGCAATGTACAGCTGTAGACAGGGTTACCTTGCCATCAGACAGCCTTTTCTGATGGGAAACCTCCATTATATAGGCCAACTATCACTCTCTCTCACTCAACCAGACTCCTTTCGCAAAAACAGTCATTTTGCCTCACAGAACACGGGAGTTTCTGGTCTATCGCTGCCTCGATTGGTTAGTTATTCTATGTTGGTGTTTTTAAAGATTAGTTCGGATTCACCTAAGTCACACAATAACACAAACTTGCCAGCTAATAGAGGATGTGGTAGACTAGGAACTCCATTGTTCTTTGAGGTAAAATCGCTGATTTTGTCAGTGGAGTTTGGTTGGTTTGGTGAGAGAGGTTATTTGGATGTATAAAGGTGGCTTCCAATCAGAAAAGGCTGTTAGATGGCAAGGTAAAGCAGTGAAAATATTCCAAATATAGCGGACACTTAAACTGATATTGATTTGTTTTTTTAGGTGATCAAAATACGTTTTACTGCTGGTCCTGTCCGAAGCAGTACATTGCTTAACTTCCTACACCAGTACTCCTGCTGCTTCTCCAAACTGAGGGTGTGCCGACCACCATCCACAGTAGCTAATACACCGACTATGGATAAAATACCTCATGTAACCCCACTTGAAATAATCTGAACTTTCATTCTAATTCTGGAGCAGATCTGAAGTGAACCTGTGGAAAACTACAGTTAATTTTCAATCCAGTTGCATCAGCACGATGAGCCACCAATTAACTCACAGTCGTGGTTAAAAAGGGCAGTAATTTGTGTAATCTTTGCTGCACTTCACAGCTCACACTCTCCATCTGCTTCAAAAATGCACATTTTTCCTCCTGTGATCAGAGCTGCCAGAGGGTCTGCTTTGATCCACTCAGGTGTTTAACATATTGACAGACAGACTGAATGTAATTTCAGTTTAACCCAGCTTCTATTTGTGATGCAAAATGTTGGAACAGTCTGGATCATCATTCTTAATCTTGAGTGAGGTGCAAACATTTCAAGTAATATTCGTAGTTTTGATGCTTTGTCTTTTTTTGGAGATGTTATTTTCCTGCCATCACACTCACAAGTGTGACGCACACATTTCCTCATCAGATACAGGGGCTGCTGAGAACGTCTCCATGACTTTGACAGAGCTGTCGGTCTTCATGAAGAAACAGGAGCTGGAGCTTCAGCTGAGAACAGAGAAAGAGAGAGAGGAGGGTGAGTGTCGATGACTTGGTGTAGATCATAGAGCCAGATCCAGTTGGTATGTGACTCAGCATGTAAAAACACAGGTCACGTTGTGGGTACCTCCTTCAAGAAAAATTATCCACTGAAACCAAATGATGCAGTCAGGCAGAAAGACAAAAGGAACCTTATGAAATGATGATTTTGCTTGCAGCAGGTGTGTAACCGCGAAATAGGCAGGAGCGAAGCTGTTTTGTGCCGTGTTCAGAAACAAGTTGGCAAACAAGCGTGCTACACTGTTGAATGCTTTTTTTATGTGTGGCAAAGGAAGGCATGCTTGTGGATAAAAGTAGTGTGTTTTTGTGTATGTTTGAACAGCCAAACCACAAAATTGAGAGAGTCAGGTCTGCTTGTCCAGAGCATTTAGCAGTTCCATAATAAACAAAACGTAAAAACAAGAAAAACCCAATATAATTAAGCTTTTATAAAGAGAATAGCATACAATTAATAAATGCAACATAGAAAATGTTTAAACGTTAAATACAACCAGACACAGTAAAAGCACACTGACATCAAATACTCCTTACCATACAAATATTTGCCACACCATAAAGCAGCTATGGGCACACAGATAGGACTGCACAATCAAATATTAATCTAGATCATGATTTTGGCTTCCCACAATTAAATGAACATGATGGACTGTGATACTGAGTCACCCACCTTACAGCAGCAGCAGCCCATGCAAAAAAAAAAAAATTGGGATGTTGGCTGCAGCCCAGAGTGATAAATGACAGAGAGCAGATGGGTAAAACTAAAATGTCTGGAGAAAAAGGTGAAGGCTCAGTTCTTCGAAACAGGTCATCATCTATTGCTTGGAAGTATTTTACTGCGAGAGAATGTTAAGGAAGGAAAAAAAATCATATACCAGGAGTGCATGAGCAGCACAAAATAACGTTGCTAACGTTACCTCACTCAATCCCCATTCTTGCCCTGCATCCTAACAGTGATGCTGTACATTGCATCATGATGTGAATGTTGCACAATGTGAAAGTGGTGCTCTGTTGATTTAGTTTTGGTTTAAAAAAGTTTTAGTACGATTTTATACATGTTGCTTCTCGGACATGCACTGTGAATAAGGACCAGTCTTATTTTGATAGACAGATTTTGACATTAGCAGGAATCTAGCACAACATGGAAGTGAAAGCAGTACTCTTAATGTGAAAGTTCAATAAAAAATATTAGAGGTGGGACTCGATTAAAAAAATTAATCTAATTAATTAGAGGCTTTGTGATTAATTAATCTCAATTAATCGCATTTTAATCGCATAACCATATTTACCACAAGAAGCAACATTTTTCAATATAAATGGATTTTGGTAAATGACTTAATCAAATGATAGACACATACATATATTTAAACAACAAAATATTGTTGTGAAAGTGAAGTGAAACGTCCAGCGTCAGCCACTTGACTAAAAACAGTTAACAGACACACACCTCGGCAGCACTGAGATGTGAATCCCTGCCGTGCAAGCCTGACTAGCAGAGTCAAACCAAGTCAAGACAAACAGCACAAGTGTCTGTAAAGAGGCTCTAGTCTCTCCATCGTTCTACACAGAGGCAGA
>JAJHUR010085174.1:0-22210 GCA_027495735.1 Lutjanus campechanus | reverse complement strand
ACTCTTACCTGGCTGGACCGTCCTTCTCACTGGCAGATGTGACCGTTTTCCCAACTGTTGCCACTCTTTTCAGATTCGGGTAGGCGGGAGAACGCTGCAGCATTTTCTAACAAGATAAATGATGATTGTAGATGTACGGCTCGACTTAACAATTCAAATGTCTCCCGCTTCCTGTTCTGTAGGTTGTCTGCTCAGAATTACCCTAAACTGGGAGAGTATTACGCTCTGCTGAAGGAGCGACCCAGCGTCAAAGCCAGCTGGCCTCCTCACTGGCTGGAGAACCCGAAGGGACAAGAGACACTTAAAGACATCTGAGATTCTCACACTTCACAGTCCAGTCATGCCTGCCTCTGATGTTTTAGTTTGGTCTCTATAAAAATGTTTTTTGTTTAATATAGTTTCAACTCCCAGTTACATTTGATACAGCTTTCTTTTTTTTTTTTTCTGACACTGAAAAGCAAAGAAAACGCTGAGATTGACAGTATGCTCTAAATACATTAATACTGCTACAGCAGAGACGTGCTTCTTTCTTTTTACTTTTTAACTTGTGGTCAAACTAACTCTTCAATTTAGTTTAAAAGTTTTTTAGAGGCTTGTTCCTGTCAAATATTTGACAGAAAACAGTTGATAAACACAGAGAGCATGTTTGATTATATTTTTTCACGCCTATCCTGTAACAAATCGATCGATCACTTTCTTCATTAATCAGCTAGTTGTTTGGTCCGTAAAATTTCAGTGGAAAATGTTGATCATTGTTGTGAAGAGGTAAAGAAACCAATAAATATTAACATTTCAGAAGCTGACACCAGAGAATTTTGACTTCTTTTTTTTAAATCAAAAAATATCTCAAAACGATTAATAGATTATCAAAATATATGCAGATTCATTTAATAGTTGATTAACAATTAATCATTGCAGCTCTATTTGTTTTATGTTCATTGTTGGCAACTGAAATTGTAATCCTACTAATAATCCTCATTTTACTTAAGGTATCTGTAATCTGATTACATCTTTTTTTTTTTTTATCTGTAACTGCAATGGAACACAGTTACCTTGTTTTGTATCCAGATTACATAATCCTGTTACATGTAATGCGGTACACCCCATGCCTGTTGCCCTCACACATATATGTAACATTAATCTTTTGACTAACACATGTAAACGTTATTTCAGTTCAGTAAGTTTCAACCAATTTGTTGTACTGAATCACCTCCACTGCAGCTAACATGTCACTGAAACCCAGTTTGTCAAACATAAAAGCCAAATAAAACCAAAGTGCCCCTGTTGAAGCTGCAAACAAAGTCTGAGTGAGAGATGTATTCAAGTTTGGACCTTACAGTTGCTCGTGGAGACCTTATGGAAACACACTACAGGAAGAAACATTATGTTTTCATGCACTGGTCAATTTTGAGATTTTGGTATATTTGCTTCCAGAACACGTCTTCTTTGAGAGTAGTGTTTAGAAAACACCTAAAATAAATATTTAAGTCTACTACACTTTCTCTGTTTGCATCTGCAAATTTCTCCTAAATTCACCAAAAGTTAACAATATATAATGCCTCATTAGCATATTTAAACAAAGTTTAAGACAACTTATAATACAAAAGACAGTTGTCTTTAATTCCCTCTTCACCTGTAGTGTCTCATGATCACATAAGAATTGTACACAACGTTGTATAAACCCCAGTATTCAGGTCAAACCTGCCATAGATCTTCAATCATGCGTCTCTCATGAAAAGGTAGGCAGTGTCTTTGAGGACAGGACCCGCTGGTTTTATTGTTTGAGCGACGGTGGCAAAACCACTTTGCTCTGCACAAAGGTGAGTGAAATGTCCTGTGTTATCATGACTTTGCATATATGAGATTGACGTACATCAAATCCTGCACATGATTTTGCATTTTATGTAAATTTCACAGGTTATTTAGTACATTCACAACAGCTGCACTGTAATGTAAATAGACTTCCTGTGTACACTAACAGGAGAACAGCAGCATTCACAGTGACACTGACAAAGTGGAGCAGCAGTATAAGACTTGTGTAAAGTGATGTCCTGTTCCTCATCTTGGCCCCTTTTTGTCCTCTACTACCTGTTGAATGATTTTGGAACTTTCTCTGGGCTCATACTTAGTTCTGGCTCTGTGGATCATATTTTGCCCCATCAGCTGATGTTTACAGAGGCCGTTGGTATTTTATTTTGAAGAGATAAAAACTATCATGGGACTGTGGTTGCCCATCCAGCCTGCTGCCTGTGAAACATATGCTTCTCAGTGGCAGTTCAAAAGTTTGTAGACAGGGAATATACAAGGAATACACTGTTTCCTCTAAGAACTACAAGAACTGTAAGAGCATTTATATGATCAGGTAGGGTCTTCTCATGTACCAGTATCAGCCTCTGGGATCAGACTGATTCCTGCAGGAAGAGCAGAAGGTCTCATGCTCACTGATGAACTGTAAGATTAATAAATGAGCAACAGTGAATTAATATGCTAGAACAGTTTGCAGCCAATTATGCCTTCCTACGGCCTGTTCCTTTTTACTGTGTGCTGTTAAAAAATGTTGGTGGAGGAACTGTAAAGCGACACATATATAGGCACATCTTAATGTAACAAATGTTTGCAAAACTCTAACTAGCTAGCTAACAATTGATGATCAATTATATATTTATAATATCTGATAGTTAATGTTAGCAAAATGCTAGCTATCTAGCTAGTTAGCATTTTGCTAACGTTGGCTAACTTAAGATGTAACTATATATATGCTTTTACAGGTCCCCCAGCCACATCTTTTAAACATCTTCAAAATGTGGTTCTCTTTTCAGCACAGACAAGCCTTCCACATAGCATATTTAGGAAACAGGAAAGGAGAACTTTGACCAACATTCCAGTCTTGCTCAACTGTTATTGGAGTACAGATTAAAAAAATGGGTGGGACTTAGGAAGGGGCAATTAGTGCTAAAAGCTGATAAATGTAGGGTAACAGTCTACAAGACCAAATATGTTATATTAAAAAATAAATGCCAAATATGTGATTTTACTTTGGAGACAACAGACCTGAACAAAATGCCTCATGTAAATCAAAATATGTATTTCTGTGTTTCAGAGACGTTAATGCTTGCTGTAGAGATAAATCTCTACACCCAGAGATTTATGTACTGCCTTTATTCTTCCATCTAATCTTTATTTATACAGAGTGATCCAGCAGGATCAGTCCTCTTTTGCAAGGCCGCCCTGTGTACACACAGCATGTCAGGTCATCAGACCAACATGTTAAATGTTAAAATGTTCCTGTCATGCATGTAGAGCAGATCCTGGTGTAGCAGCTGACAACATTTCATAGACAAAACAGTTGTAATAAGATCGCCATTGTTTTTTGTCCTTTTCAGTATGCTTTGTCAACAAAAGAAAAAAATGTTTATGTCATGCAGGTGAAGCAAAATGAAGCTGATAAACAGACTCACGCAATACGCACTACAGTACTCACGCCCAACAAAGACAAGGCCTGCATACTGATGAATACAGGTTTCTTTCAGTGGCAAGAATTTTCACAAGGAGATGAAATGATATGAAGAGGTGGAATGTCACCTGTGCACTCACTCAAAAACATGTTAGTCTCATGCTGGGTTGCACCAACAAGGATGAATGAAACCTGATTACATCATGGCTTATCTTTAAAACTATGTTACACCAAAGTTTAAAACTTCAACTCGAGAAAGACTCGAGATTTAACTTTTAAAATGAGATGACTGAGCAAAAGAATGAAGTTCCTGGAAGGAAATAAAGGGAAGTCTGGAATTCTTTCTTTCACTCCATGAAAACAATCTGCCTGTTGTTGCCAGACAGTCTCTTTCCTGTGCTGCTGTTGTTCTTTTTTTTAATATTCCATTATTTTGACATATTTCTTTGCTAATTTGGCCCAATACTCTTTCTCAAAGGTGGAGAAATGAGAGCTTTTTTGCTGATGTTAATGTAATTGCAATTAAATTACAGTTACTCATCAAAATATTGGTGTTTACAAAGGGGTTACAAAAGGTCTAAATATTCTTGTTGGCTTCCCATCACTTTACTGAGTGACGTCTTCTAGTTTTAAATAGATTGAAATGGATTTATACTCACCTGGTTTTAAACTCTGGTTAAAACTCATCTTGATTAAAGTAATATTTGTTTCTGCAGCCTAGTCTTACAGTATATTTGGACTAAATGTTCCACATGAAAAATGGAGAAATTAATGCAATCTTTTTTCTTTTTTTTCTTCTTCAAATTTTTCAGAAACCTACAAAAACACAGCAGTTGCATTTACTGCTGGAAGGAACAGGACACACGCAAACCACATGTTTTTCATGTGATGTCTGCAGCTTTCTTTCCTTAAACAAGTTGTCTTGTGAATGCAGCTGCAGATCAAAGTAGCAGAGATGGTGACTGCAAACTGCACCAAATACATGACAGAAGTGTGGTGTATTACTACACACGGTTTACTTCACTGTGGCGTTTATATTGGCGTCTACTCAAGTGCACAATGCCCGGAGTTCAAAGACTGACTCAGACAAGGAAGCACAAAGAAACTGCAAGTTGTGAGTGAACAATGTGAACAGAGGGTGCTCAGTTTTTCCAAGTGCCACTTTAAATGTCAATCTCAAATGTAGGTATTAATTAGGAAAGTGGTGTATTTTACATTGAGCAGAGATTTGATTGTTAAATTTGAATGACTGTGACACACAGTTCTCTGTGTGCAGGGGTGAGTGAAAAGTGCTGAGTCACTGTGAGTTTCAACAGTCACAGTTAAGGACGCTGCAAATATGTAACAGTAAAACAGTAGATCCCTGCAAGAATCGTTTAAGATCAAAACAATTAACTAAAATAATACTGACAAACATTTCTGTGGATACATAATATATTAGTAATGCATTGGAATGCTGGTAATATCAGGGCACATGAGAGATCATATGCAGCAGCGATAAGATCCTAATACAACACTAAAGCACACTTAAAGTCACTGCAGGAACATAGCAAGAATACAGTTACTTTTGTCCTCCAGAGTCATTTTCTTATGTTTGTTTTTATCCTATTTTTTCATCATAAAACTACTATTTGAAGGGAGAGTCCACCCCCAAATCAAAATAGCAAATTTCCTGCTGGCCTGTAGTGCTATTTATCCATTTACTGTATATTGTTTTAGTGTGAATTTAAAAAAATAAAATAAAATCTAGATGGATAAACAGACCAGGGGAAAACGTACAGATTTTTGATTTTGGGGTGAACTGTCCCTTTAGTGTATAGTTCTGACTCATTGCCAACTATAAGCTCCCATCAGTACACAAGTTATATTATTGTAGTGTTGGAATTTTGTTTCCATTTACTGTAACCAGTTTTCTATGTTCTGTGTTTAGATTTACAAAGAGTATTAATGCAAAGCAAGAGAAGTCACTCCTACTCATGTACATGTGACTTTGTTAATGTCTGTAGATATAAACAGCTAGAGGTTTATAAGGCAGAAATAATATATATTGGATGTATGTAGATTTTTAATGTGGCATATACTGCCCTGCGTGAACAGAAGGGGGCGGGGTGACATGCTTGGATAGGGAGTGAACTATCTCAGCTCATCTTGAGTCACAGATCTTTGGCATAACACAGAAATGGGATGGGGCTTAATCCCTCCAATCATGTTGCAAAGAGTTGGAGCTTGTTATAAAACCAGGGCATGTGTCACAGTCCTGCTTCACTCTTCACTTCTACCATTCCCAACTTCACTAGCTGTCAGGCGTAGCCGTTCTCTCTGAAACCATGGCCCAGGACATGACTCTGCTGTGGGGCTCCGGCTCTCCTCCCTGCTGGAGGGTGATGATCGCTCTGGAGGAGAAGAACCTGCAGGGATACAATCAAAAACTGCTCTCCTTTGAGAAAATGGAGCACAAGTCAGCTGAAGTCATGGCCATGAATCCCAGGGGACAGGTAAGTCGACACTCCTCATAGAATATCAGCATGCTTTCTTCCTGATATGCACAAATTTATAGTAATTATACTAATAAAAACACTCTATCTTTCATAAAGCTACCTTCCTTCAAACACAAAGACTACGTCCTGAATGAGTCCTATGCTGCCTGCATGTACCTGGAGGTAAGAACTTGGCCAAGTTGTTGAACTTGGCCCTAGTTAAACTTTCATGCTGCCATTATGCTGCCAAGGAGTTAATTATTAGGAGTACTCCTTGCTCTCTGTGAGCTGAACAATGCCTTGTAGACAAACAGACACCCTACACTGCAGAGGAAAAGAAACCGGAGCTTCATGCAGCTTATCATAATAGTCATTCTTTTCATGTCTCTAACAACAGAGCCAGTTCAAGGCCCAGGGAAACAAGCTGATCCCCGACTGCCCCGCAGAGCAGGCGATGATGTACCAGCGCATGTTTGAGGGTCTCACGCTCAATCAGAAAATGGGTAAGTTAACCCTGATGTGCAAACCTGTAGTATTTCACTTTTGTTTTGCACTTGGATCTAGTTATTCAAAAAGCTTTATGACATAGCTGATGTTGTTGCCATTTAGAGGTCTGCCTTTTGGGACTTTGAGCTACGTTGCTCTTAGCAACACCACACAATAAACTGCCACTTCACACCTCTGAGACTTCTCTGTCTCCAGTCAGTTCCCTCAGGGGGAGCTCAACATCAAATGCCAGGGGGACCCGAGTTGTTCAAAACACACACCATGAACTAATGAGCTGTGCTTTCACATACTTAAGCCATGGCACCATGCATTGAGTCAGTGTTGTGCACCCCTTAAAACAAGTAGTGATGTTTAAAGGTCATATGTTAATCTCACAAAGGATCACATGCTCAGTCTAGCTTGCATGCAAAAGTCATGAGACAGAGTACTTCCATTTCTGGGGGGGCTCAAGAGGAGAGCTGCATTTCCAATAGTAATCTTGTGCATAATTTCAAATACAGTTCCAAAAGGCTGCTTCAAACTTTATTTGAGCCACTTTGTAACTCATGTTACATAATTTCCTGCCTGAGGCCACCCTCATGCCATCCTAGGGAAATGAAAGCAATTAGTCAGTACAATGTGGGGGTAGAAGATCTCATTGATAACTGTCCTGACTAAATGCATGTTTTTACATTTTTCAGCGGATGTTATCTACTACAACTGGAAGGTCCCGGAAGGAGAAAGACACGACTCTGCTGTGAAGAGAAACAGAGAGGCGCTGGCTGCTGAGCTCAAGCTGTGGGAGGGTTACCTGCAGAAGGTAAACCTGAAGATTATGAAATATTATACAATCAAATGTAAAGAATTAAAGTTACAGAGCTGCAGAGGAAGGTCTTTTAACTCAGTGGTTCCCAGACTGGGGGAGCATAAGGCCACTGCAGAGGGGGTGTGGATGACGAAGGGAGAAATCATAGTGAAACAAAGTTGAATGAATATGATTCATGTAGGGGAAAGAGTTTTCTGATGCTATCATGCTAATCCTTATTTCACTAAAATACAACTTCAATCTTTTTATCAGTTGCTCCCCTAATTATTGTTAAAAATTGATAATAGTTGCGTGGTGGGGGTGTGAGAACTTTTTCTGGCTTCTGAAGGGGGGCGTGACAGAATCACTTCCCAGTTTGGGAACCACTGTTTTAACTGAAGTGACACATGATAAGGGTTTGTTGAACTAACACAACAATTGACTCATCCTAAGTCCCGCCCCTTTTCGCTCTGTGCACCAGTAACATTTGAACAAGCTTGGCACCTCAGTCAACGGTCTCCTTTCCTGTTTCCTATACATAAAGGGACAGTTCACCACAAAATCAAAAATACATACTGTATACTCTAAGTCCGATATCTCTAAAATTCTGCAACTCACACCAAAACAATCTAGGTTTTGGTGGTATAGGTTTGTCTATATTGAAAAGAGAACCAAATTGCCAGGATGATTAAAACATGTTAATGGGGGACCTGTAAAAGCAAAGTTGGCTAATATTAGCAAAATGCCAGCGAGCTAATCTTCAGCTAGCTAGTTACACCTAAAAGCTAATGTTAACAAAACACCAGCTAATTAGCTAGCTAATCTTCATCAATCATTAGCTAGCTAGTTGCATGTGATAGCTAATGTTAGCAAAACACTAGCTAACTAGCTAGCTAACTAGCTAGCTAACCTACATAAATCATTAGCTAGCAAGATAGAGACCATTTTGCTAGCATTAGCTAACTCAAAATGAGATTATATGTCGCTTTTACAAAAATAGCATAATCTTTTAACCATCCTAAAAATTTGCTCTTCTTTTCAAAATAGCACATAGCATACCCACGTTGCTCAACTATTATTGGAGCACAGAGTAACAAGGGGTGGGGGTGGGACTTATGAGAGGCCAATTACATGTTGAAAATGAGGAATGCTGTTCTCTAAGACTTTAGCAGCAGCGGCAGCATTTTATTTTGGCGACTATATCTCTGGCTTAAGTGTATTTCCCAAAATGTCAAACTATTTATTTGAAGGCACATGCACTTTTAATGTATTTTAGTTAGCCAAGCTACTGTGTAACCATCCATCACTCACAGCTAATACTGATGTAAATGAATTGTTAATTGGGTGTATCAAATGAATGCAGCTCTGTTCAGCAGATGATGTGGGAATCTTGGTTGTCAGACCTGTCCACCAGCAGTAAATGTGGTCTTAACTCTTTTGCGTTGTCTTTCAGGGATCAGGCTGCTGCCTGGCAGGAAAGAACTTTTCACTGGCTGATGTGGCTGTTTATCCAACCATCTGTTACGTCTTCCGTTTTGGGTACGTAGATTAAATGGCTGAATATTACTTTCAGCTGCGTGACAAATTGAATCCATGGGTTACCGGGCAACATTTGTAATTTTAAGTTCACACCAACTTCTCTCCTTTTTCTAGGTTAAGTGAAGAGCGTTACCCTAAACTGGCAGCTTACTATAACTGTCTTAAGGACAGACCCAGCATCAAAGCCACCTGGCCTCCAACCTGGAAGGAGACACCGGGACAAGACCTGCTGAAAGACCTCTGAGATGCTGACACACTGGAAGTGTTCCTGTTGTGTGATATGTAACCACTCCTTGCATTGCACTACTCTAGCTGGCAGCATTTTTAAGAAATACGCATTTGCTTTTACTGTGGTTGCATTTGTTTCTGGCTGAAACTGCAGATTATTCTTTTTGTGCTGTAAACAAGAGCAATAAAAACTTCAATAATAAAAAGCTTTGCATTCTTTATTAATTGCAAAATCAGTATTCTCAGAGCCCTTTATAAACTTTTGCATGAAGTCAAACTTACGTGTTGCACTATATGTCACCTATCTTGCCCAAAAATAACAAAGAAGTAATTTTGCAGATATTCTTGATGGTATTTAAGAGTTTGTCGGGTTTTTTTTTTGGTTTTTTTTTGAGGAAAACAATTTCAAAATTGTTTTATTCATCCTGCACTTGGGGCATACACTTAATTAGCATCCAATGAAACCCCTCTTCACTTAAATGATGCCAGAGCATGCTGGCATGTTTCTCTGTGCCTCATTGCACAACAGCACAACTTTTCACACCCATATGGGTGAAACTAGATCATATTTTGTGGAGGAAATATATTCTGGTTCCCCTCTGATGTCCTCCTGCTGCTTAGCTTCAACTCTGTGAGTTAATTACAGTTTCCCAATGGACAGACTGTTGCAAAAGTAGCTAGCCATGACTGTTGGGGTTAGTTGCCATTAGTGAGCAACAGAACCGGGATCTGCAGCCTCCCAGTGAACACAACTTGTCACCAGGATGAATACAGCCTCTAAGCCTGACAGGGGATACAGTACCAAAGTTGTTTACAGTTATCTAATGGAAATAATTTAAAAATCAAATTATGAAATCATTATCCTGCATTGCTGTTGATCTTAGCTCGTATTTATCAGTCAGTACCGTTGGATAATAGGATAACTTGGCTGCCAAGGTGTCAGAGGGTGAATTGTCTTTATAGTCTGATCAGTAACATATTTTACGGAGGTCTATGTAGGTTTTCTACACCAAGATATTTGACCATAGGCATCAATGCTGGTCTCTCACAGCAAATAAGAAACATCTAACTTGATTCCTAAACCTTAAAGTTTTGACAGCAGAGGGCGCTAAACTCAAATAAATCACTGTTGTTTCAACTGTCCTTTGGGTTGATTTGTCCTCATTCTGTTCTTTGTACCAGCAGTTACCCCATCATTCTCCAGTTGACTAATATGAGCCAAAACAAACTTTTGTAGAAACAGGGCATGAACTGTGAAATGTTTTCAACCTGAGACCACAAAGAGACACTTTAAAATCAGATTCTTGGTTAAAGGGATAGTTCACCCAAAAATCAAAAATACATATTTTTTCTTTGGCCTGTAGTGCCATTATTCCACCAGTACTGTGTTTGGTGTGAGTTGCTGAGTTTTGGAGATATCGGCCGTAGCGATGTCTGCCTTCTCTCCAATATAATGGAACTAAATGGCACTAGTCCTGGGGTGCTCAAAGCATCAGAAGTGCAAAAAACAGTGAAGTGTAGAGTATTGTACATATGTATAGTGGTAATATACTGTAAACACACAATAATAAACTGTACGCGTATTGTGATTGATTGTTTCATCAGTTACTGGCTTGACCCTTGAAAGTTGGTCTCTGGAAGCAACGAGTGCTCAAAGAACAAAGTGACCCAAAGCTGAGTCAAGTTCTAAACTAAATATTCTGGTTGTGAACAAAAATAAGGCATCTGAGGGCTGCAATCTGGGCTTAATATACAGTGATAAACTTTTTTTTTTTTCATTTAAACTACTTGATTAATTGAGATAAAGACAGACAGATTATTTGATACATAGGTAGCCTTGTGTATTTCAGACATATTTAAATTTTGGGGGGAAATAATTATTAACTGGAGGGACGCCCTGTTGAAGACCCATGTGCTAAGCTACAATTAGAAAACAACAAGTGCAGCAAGTTGGCAAAATCTATAATGCAGAAGTAAAATCATGTTAAATCATGCTGCTCAAGCAAAAAAAATGTCTTCTAGGTGTGACACGGGATTACCAGCATGCCATAAAAACACAGCATGCTGGGAATGAAACAGCAAAATCCCAGAACTGAATTTAAGGTGAGACAAAAGTCAGGACAGCAAGTTGGAACAGCTCCAATAACTTGTTCCACAGTCCTGGTGCCAGAATATACTGTATGTTGATTTTTATCTGGACTCTGAAACAGTCAACATACGTGACAGGTCAAAGTTCATATGGGAGTTTTAAAAAAATCAATTTTTAAAGTAACTGTGTTCCATATCAGCACTCGTCAGTCAAAATTTGACTTGACATGTAAAGAACATGTGGCCAATCAGCTGGATAATATTCTTATTTCTAAGCTTAACTATGACTTAATTGTAAAGGCAGCTTAGAAGACATTTCAATAATGGAAGCTTATCATACATTGTACTATTGTACATGATTTTTATTGAGAGTCTTCACAAACATACATGATTTTCATTTAGCTAGCTGCAGTTAGTGTATTAGCCACTATCGATGCTGGTTGGCACACCCCCAGTATTTAGAATATTTTCACTGCTTTACTTTGCCGTCAAACAGCTTTTTCTGATGGGAAACCATCACACAAGCCAAATATTGCTCTCTTCAAACGAACCAAACTCCACAGGCGTTTCTGATCCTGTCCATAACGGTTCATTGCTTAGCTTCTGTGTTGGTTCTCCTTCTTCTCCAAACTGGGGTGTGCTGACTGGCCTCTACAATAGCCAATAAACAGAATTTCAACCTCAGACAAACCCATTTCAAATAATCAAAACAGCCCTGCAATGAGACAGCTGTACAGAGGTTACTGCGATCCAATCATCGAATGGTCAACAATCAGCTGTGCAAATACATGAGACATACAAATTCAAGGACTGAGAAAAAGTCCAGGCTGCTGTTGCAGACCCACCTCCCCTACTGCAGTCCTGGTTCAAAAATCTTTATTCATCAAAGCAGACAAGATGGGAACATATTTGATTTTGGTGTGTCTGCTCTCTATCTGCAGCCTCTCCTTTTGTCAAGGTAATACATACAATTTAATAACAGGACTTACTGTATGTGTCTATCTAAGTGTGACCACGTGTTTTAATATGTGTGTATTTGTATTTGTACATGTAAATGTGTGCATTTCTGTTTCCATTCATCAGAATGTAACCGAGAGCTTGAGGTGAATGTGGATTTTCCGGGAACAGACCTATTATTTCTCTATTCTCCTGATGTTGAGCACTGTCAACAGCTGTGCACCCAGCACCCCGCCTGCCTCTTCTTCACCTTTATTCGGGCTGACTGGACCAGAGACAACAGGTACAAAAACAAGTGATAGACATGTAATTACAAATAAGTAAGTGATACCACTGATGATATCACTTACTTACGTTATTATTTGGTCTTTCCAGATGTCAAGAGGGTGTTAGATGCAAAAAAAAGAAAATGGGAAAAGAAAAAAAAAAGAAAACATACACTCAAGATTTTATAATGGCTGCCAGACTGGGGGCACAAGTTATAGTATAGGCCCCTGAGCCACATGGTCCAATGTAAGCGCTTTGTTTGTCCATTTCACTAAATTTAAAAGCAAAATTACTGTTAATTCAAATATTTAAAATCTAGTTACCACTACAGTGTTCTGCAAAAAAGACAAGGATGTTTACTTTGAATATAAGGTCTGACATAGAAAGAATTTGAACCATATTCAAAAAATTCTTAAGTAACATTATTAGCTACTACAGCAGTAATGTGATTAATTTAATACGTACTTTTATTTATGCAGTGAGTTGATAGTGTTACAACTGCCCCCAACCACTCTGACTTCTTGTATTAAATTGAATATTGTAGTCTTGTCCTGAATAGTGAAAATCTAAATTGTATAATGAATTAGTGCACATATATGTTTCTTATATCAAAAGATGACAAGTGGGATGCACTGTAGCTCAGTTGGTAGAGCCTGCACCTACTGAGGCTGTCACTCTGCAGCAACTGCTGGTTCAACTCCTGCCTGTTGCCCTTTGCTGCTGTAATTAATTTTAAAAGAGATGATAAATGTATTTCAAGTGGTCTGTGAGTTATGAAGGAAAATGTAAAAAATGTTACAAATGCCCCCGGCCTCCCCTTCTATTTCTTTATTGGCTTTTCACTGCAACTGTGTTAATGTTCCTCCTTCAGTTTAAGTCAACAGAAAACATCTGCTCCTCTCTGCAGGCACTTCTACTGCTACCTCAAGTCCACTCCCTCCAAACAACCCAATGTTCGGAAACCACTTCTGGGCGTCACATCCGGCTTTTCTCTCAAATCCTGCAACTCAGACCCACGTAGGCTTTAAAACAGTTATGAAGACAACAGACATTTTTCACAGCGACCATTTTGATATGAAATAGTAGTGCAAACACAGGTGTTACCAATGATACTCATTAAAGTTTTGTTCAATTCAGGTCAAACAGTCAGTGTGCATGTTGGCTCACAGGAAAGGTTCTGCTACACTAAGTGGTAAAGAACCTTATTGGTAACACCTGTGTTCACCCTATATCAATATAGGAAAAGCTTACTGGTAAATTAGTGATGCATGGTCACACTCTCCTTGATTCTCTCCGTCTGTCTGCCAGAGCCTTGTCTGTCTCAGGTGTACCAGAACGTGGACTTCTATGGAGCAGACTACCGAACCTTGTTCACAGCAGACTATGAGGAGTGTCAGAGAGTCTGCACACAGGACCCTGGCTGCCAGTTCTTTACTTTTGTAAATGGGGTCTTCACACCAGAAAAGATCAGGTAAAATTGGGTCACGTAATTCTGAGATTACCGTTTAAATTAAATCACATTAAATTAAATTAAATGGGTTTTTTGTTTGTTTTTGTTTTTTTTAATATGGGCCTCCAGATGTGATGAAAGATGATGAAAGATGCCTAGTGCAAAAAGTGAACACGAAGAGGGGAAACTGATGTTATAAAACATTTTGCAAAAATAGGTTTTACCTAACCCTGTGAGTTCAGAATAGCGTGATTAGTGCTGACGTCATGATTACGTTAGCGGAAACTGAAGGCAAACATGAATCACCTCAGAGTAGTAGGCCACGTAACCGAGCGAAAATGTCAGTTTGCTGTAGTTTGGTGCCAGAATGTTTAGCTACCACTGCTAGACAATAAAACAAAGACAGGTTAGACATGATAACATGAAAGCTGGAAAGATGTGTGTGAGCCACGACAAAATAAAAAGAACTCAAAATATCAAGAAAGTAAGTATCCTCTCACCTATTTTCCTTTTAGAACAGAAAGATGCAACAGATCAACGTCTGAATTTAATTTTCTTTCTTTTAGAGAACTAAGGGGAGCTTGAATAGCCTTTTTGACTTCGTAAAACGGACTCATTTAAACTCAACAGACAGGAATAAAATAAAACTCACTTAAACCTTCTTGGTCAGTTGAAGGAAATTAATCTGCCATGTCAGATGTAGGCTGTACTCCTCCTGCTCGTCCTCTGACTCAGTGGGTGTCTACTGAGCTGCTGACTGTGTCCTGGAGCAGCGTCTGTCACTCATGCAGACCGATCTGCATTGGCAAAAGAAAATTTTGAAAGAGAGAGTCCCGCTCTCTGTTTTGTCTTGTAATGTTGTCTTTTGTTACGTCCTGTTGTCTTGTCTTGTCATGTCTTTTATCATGTTTTTGCCTTATTATGGCTTGTTACGTTATTATTGTGTTGTTTGTGTCTCACTACAACATTTTGTCTCATTACATTGTTTTTGTCTCATTATGTCATTTTCACCCACTTACGTCATATTCATCTTGTTATATCTTGTAGGTCATTTTTGTCTTATGTATTGTTACTTCATCTTGTTACATTGTTTTCTTGTTATGTTTTTATGTCATTTCTAGATGTTTTAGAAGTTGTTAACTACGTAAGTAACTATGTAAGATGAAAATGATCTGTCACACCTTTTACCACATTTCGTCTTGTTACGTCTTATATGTTGTTTCCATCTTATGTCGTTTTCATCTTACATTATTTCCGCCTTGTTACGGCTTTTATGCCATTTTCGTTGTTACATCTTTTTACGTTGTTTTTGTCTTGTATTAAAACTAAAATAACGAGCCTGCTTTGAAAATGTAAGAAGTGCGAAGTACAGATATTTGTGTTTGAATGTAGGGAGTAAAGATAAAAAGTTGCCAGAAAAATAAATACTAAAGTAAAGTAATGATACCTGAAAGTATTTGCACTTAGTTACTTCCATCACTGACTAACGTCTTTAGGGAATTATTTTGCCTCCACCTGAGCTCTGCCCACATACAAATGTATGTAAAAGTGTGTTCACCAACAGAAATGGGGTCTGTAAGGCTGCAGCTTTGAAGTTACTTCTTACTCTCTTTTAGGTACAAGTGCCACCTTAAATCCAGCTGGACAGTACCGAGGACTCCTACTGTAGAAGCAAAGCCTGGTGTTGTATCTGGGTTCTCTCACAAAGTGCAAATGACTCAGACACAGTATAACACAGGTACGCAGTCATAGCAGAATACAAAGCATTAGATAAACGTCTTGCAGGTTAATGTGCATGTTTTCTTCCTGCATTATCTGTCTTTTGTACAGCATGTGAGGGCAAGCTGTTTTCCAACTCTGACATCCCAGGAAGTGACTTCAAGGTGATGCAAAGTGTATCTCCTGAACACTGTCAGGCTTTGTGCTCCGCTCATCCAAGCTGCACCTACTTCTCTTTTGAAAGGTAGTGTTTGTTTGACAAAACCTTCTTATAGTGAAACAAATATTGAAGCTTTTTTTCTCTCATGTGGCACATAGACACAGTATGAGTAATAACAGTGAGTAATTAGAAAATGCTGCATCATAACAGTTGTCTGTGACAGTATCTTCATTGTCCTGATGTGGTTTGTCATTCATATTTGACTTAATGCTACCTAAAACACTTTTTTTTCCAGTGATACTTTCAATTGTCACATGAAAAACAATGCTAATGAAATGGTGATCAGGGCTAAAGACGGAGTCACATCTGGGATACCAGCTCGCTTCTGTCAGCTCAATACTGGTATGTATCACTATTCAACACTGTCAGAAAGAACATGCTTTCAGGAGATCATCGTTCATTGTTATACTCGAATACATGTTCAGATTCATATCCATAATTATGTGCATTTAAATGTTCTTTGTCAAGTAGTTACTCACACTTCACACTCCTCGAGTAAACTGCCATAATAGTGAACAGATTGAGCAGAGCGGCGTAGTGAGACTCATGAATTATTGTATAGTGTGCACTACACATGGTAGTACATGACAGTTTATTTTAAAACTGTAGTCCTGATAACAATCCCCATTTTAACTAAACTGACTGTAATCTGATTACATTTTCCCCCCTGTAATTGTAATGGAATAACTAAATTAGATACCGCTGCAGCAGAGCCAAACATATTTTAAAATTAATTTAACCCTAACCATTTTTTTGTTTGTTGGCTGATATGAAAAATGATTACTATTTATTAGTATTTGTATGATGGTTATATAAATTCATATAAATTCAACAAAGCCAGATAAAATATTTGTGCATGTGTAAATCATAATTTCTTGAATTCACTGTTAGATATTGAAGCATTTGATACATTCACTGTAGCTCTATGCTACTGTTCTGAGTTCTATAGACAAAGCATGATTTGTTGACATTTTATCACATTTTATTAAACTTAATCATTAACCTTGTGAAACCTGACACATGAAATAAGTGTCACAGTGAAGTGTTAATCTGGCCCAAAGACTGGAATCATTCAGGACATGTGAATGTTTAATGTTGAATGTTTATCTTTCAGTTTATCATTAGTCAAGTATTTCAGCAGCAGAAGTCTAACACTGTCGCTCTCTACTAACAGACTGGTTTAAGGCAGCTTATAATGAAGTGGGCTTCAGAGGCTCTGACATGCGTTATGAAGTGATGGATGATGCAGAGACATGTCAGAGGACATGTACTGAGGATGCTGACTGCCAGTTCTACACCTATGTCAATGAAAACTTCTTCGACCCTGATTACTGGTACAGTGTTCCTTATGCACACACACAAACCTGCATAAACACAAATACAGTCAGTTCTGTAAACAATAAAATTGCACCAGAACTTCAGGCCATATCAATATTCCAGTCAGTTTTACAATCATTCCAGTGTGCAACATCGATATTCCATCCATGCAATGGTGTAAATTCTACTGTTGAGTCTGTTTATTGCTTATATTGTATCTGTTGTTCCTATTTTTTATCAGTGGTGGAAAGAGCTACTTACTTCTTTTACTTATACTTAAGTAACAGAACAAAGAATTCTTCTCAAACAGTATTTGTTACCTTTTAACTATTGATGTTTAAAGCATTATCAATAGCAGGCATTCAATCAAAGCAGATTTCTGACATGTTCAGTCTAAATTCTCTCAACTCCTGCTCTGTTTTTAAAAGTCTGCATTTCCTGGTTTTCATTGGTCCGTTTGCGATCGGACAGCCTTATGGCTACAAAAATAGAGATGAAAGTTTTGGATTAGAGCTGCAATGATTAATTAATCACCAACTATTTTGATAATCAAAAATTGTCTGATTTCAACTACGTCAATGTAAGTATTTTTCCAGTTTCTTTACTCCTCTCTGACAGTAAAAAAAACATCTACAAAATTACAGTAGTTTGAGTACTTGTTACTTCCACCACTGATTTTTATATTTTCCCTTGTTTATATTGTTCCTCTAATCAATTTGTTGTTAAATTTCCTCTTGCGTATATTGCTTGTTTACTTGTTTTTTATTCATTGTAATTTGATATTTTTCTTTTTTTGCGATTCACTTTGCTGTTGTAACACTGCAAATTCCTCCATTGTGGGACTAATAAAGAAATATATTTTAAAAATTATGGAACACTTTATCTTTGGATTACAACTGTATTTAAGGTGTCTTACTTACTAAAGATGCTGTTGTTGATGTTGTGTTCTAGGCGCCGCTGCTATCTGAAGCGTGTTATCACCATCCCTGCTCCTCCTGAAGTTAAGAAACTGGCCAATGTCGTGTCTGGATTCAGCACGAGGAACTGTGTGTCGACCACTCAACCCACAAACACAGAAGCAGATGCACCAGCAAAATGAAAAAAAGGGCAGAAACACGCATATGATACAATAAACGGTTCAGCAATGAGCAATCTTTGTGAATGAGTTTTTTTTTTTTTTGCATGAGAGATTACATTACTCATGTGTCCCTACTTCTGCTTCCTGGTTTAACTCTTTAATATACGCTATGCACCTGCTCGGTTGGTTGTTCCATCATTTGATTGCTATTTAAGCTATGAATGATTCTTTATTTGTGTAAACAAAAACAATACAACTGTTTACTTTCAGTCTGGAATATCTTATGTATTTTGAAAACTGGGACAAATCATCATATCTGAGGAAGGACTCACACCAACATGTGAAGGACTGATCCTGGCATAGGCAGAGTATCTGAATAGAAAGTCAAGAGAAGGAAAGTGTTAGTCATGTCAGGATGACATCGACTCATTAAAGCTCAGATTAATGAGTCAAAATAGCTTCACTTTCCTTAGACAGTCTTAAAATGTTTAAAATCCTATCATCTGAATTTTAGGCCTTAAAATGTCTTAAATATGATTTTTGACAAGTCTTAAAAGGGGAATTTTGAAGTTAATGTTAATTTTATGAAGTTGGAAAACTAATAAACATTAATGCAAACTGTGCATGTACTTTTTTTTTGGCAGTATGGGTGTGAAAGTGCAGATTATCATTCCTCACAATTCTGCACAAAATCCTCACATGCTCCACTCACCCTGAATTCATTTCCCCACTTTCAAGTTGGAGATCTTTATCTAATTCAGATTTGGCACCTCTCCACATCAGTCTTAACACACACTTCACCCGAAGTCCTCATCTGCAAATGTGAACCATCTGTGCTCCGTATGGCACAAGGTGCAAATGAGAAAATGGTAAATTGCAGTTGAGCTGCATGATGATGGTGTTCCTACTGTACAGAGTGAAGACTGTGCTGCTGATGTATTTAATCTAGTTAACTGACTCGTCTATGCAATATTCAGATTTACTATCCTCTGGCTAACAGACCGCATCACTGTTCACTTCAGCTGTTTTATGAATTAGGGCAGGCTCGGGACAGTTTCAACAGGGGACAGTTGCAACAAGTTATTTCTCCAATCAGACACATGCTTGAGTGATGATACTTATACTGCACATGCTCAGTTTGATCCTCTCCCCACCAGGAAGACAAAAGACACATTTAATATCTGCTATTGCATTTATTTGAAAAAAACAAACCGAACAAACAAAACAAACATTTTGGACAAATGAAAGTCATTTTTTCATTAGCTGTATTTTTGTGATGTTCTGTCCGGTAGAGTGGGGCCGAAGCTAAGCAGCCATATCTAAACGGTCTACACAACAGTATTTTTCAACATACTGTAAACAGGTGGGTTGTTGTGGGTTACATGAAAGGACAGTTTACTCAAATACAAATTTGTCTTACTTATTTCAATACATTCTGAAATTTTTCATACCTCACACAGCAATACAGAAAGAGTGAATAACATCTGTTCCGTCTGCACATTGACTCAATGTGTGTTCCACAAATAAACAACAAAACTTGATAAATATCATTAAATAAATAAATGATACTACAAAATTATTGTAAAACAATGCTATGTGTTTTCAGAATACCGTCCACTGTAAAAACGAAAATGTAAAATTTCAAGGCAACTTATTTAGATCGATTTTTTAGTTTTGAGTCTCACTCAAACTTGACTAATAATGTTTTGCAAAGGTAATTTATGTTTTTCTTTAAACTTGAATCTTTCAGTATTATCTAATCTTTAACAGGTGCTTCCCTGCAGTAAATAATCAAAATAAGCCATTGATTTTCGTGTTTATTTATTTTCATTTTGTCCCCTTAGTTATATTATAAAGTTTAGTGCTTTTATTTTGAATGAGTAACATCGGTAGGAGAAAAAGTTGCTCAGTAAAACAGCAGGTGTGTGTTATAGGAAGAAGGAGAGTGTCATACTTTTTGTGTGTTTAGCATCTGACTTATAAGAGTATAAGGTTTGCTAATATGTAGTTAATGGGAAAGAATTCCCGATTTGGAAAATTCATGTGAATGAATTAGTATAATTGGTAACATCTGTGTTTGCTGCTGTAAAAAAGGTCTAACAAAAACAAGAGAAAGGAGGAAATTAACATCAGTTAAGTGTCATGATAATTAGCATGTTTGCGTTCGGGTGTAAGGTAAAGCTCGTATTCTCTAAACACTGCAAAGAGGAACTGACAAGAAACTTCTTAAGTCAACAATGCACAACAGTATTTTTCTGTTGTGGTATTTGTACTTTGACTTAAGCAAAGGCATTAAAAACTGACGTGGCGTTTCACTGTATCATTTATAACTCTGTCAACATTTCATCCACCCTAGTAATTAGGTTTCATTTGCTTTTATGCATCAAGTCAACTTGCCAGCCAGTTGCCGGATATTTATATGTACGCTATAAGTCATGCGAATAGATCAAATATACAAATTTATACAGTTCTTTGACTAGTTCCTGCAGTAGCAGAACCACCTCTTAGACAGCAGTTGTGCTGGAAGAATTTTTGTTGGCTTCAAAAGTAACAAGATGGGGACACGTTTCATATTAGTGGGTCTGCTCTACATCTGCAGAGATCAGTTTTTTCTAAGGTGGAAGTCTACTTCGACTATTAAAAAATTCTCTCTCTATTCTTCATTCTTTATTTGGATGTCCATTGGTTGCCACTATGGCAGCTAGTGTTCCTGGGGTCCACACAGCAAAACATAACATATAAATCTAAAATTACCATCTTGTGGTTGTATGCCTCTGAATACAGTCAGCAGTCAAGTTGCATCCATGTCTGTTCAGACTCTTGTCATGAAGAATCTCATAAAAAGGCTGTAAGTGTACTGTATTAAGTTTTTTGGTGAAATGGAAGGATTGCTATATATGACATGCATAATTCCAGTGAATAATTTTAAGTGAGAAAAGGTGACAAAAGGTCTATCAACAACAAGAGAGGAGGATATTTCCGTCAGTTAAGTGGCGTGATAATTAGCATGTTTGCACTTGAGTGTAAAGTAAAATTGATATTCTCTAAACACTGCAGACAGGAACTGTCAAGAAACTACTTATGTTATGTCAAAAATGCACAACAGTATTTTTCTGTTGTGGTAGTTGTACTTAAGTGAAGGATTTTATAGTGATCTGACATTTCACAGTATCACTGATAGTTTTGTCAATTTTTCATCCATTTTGTTTACTTTGTTTTTACACATCAAGTGAGCTGTACAGTGGTTATTACACGCTAGTCACCGAATATGTCAACTATAAGTGATGCGAATAGATTAAATATACAAATTTAAACAGTCCTTTGGCCAGTTCCTGCAGACCTGCACGTCTGCTCTACATCTGCAGCCACTACTTTGAACTTTAAAATAAATTCTCTCTCTATTCTTTATTCTTTATTTGGATGTCCATTAGCTGACACTATAGCAGTTAGTGTTCCTGGGTTCCACACAGCAAAACATATAGAACTAGAACTACCATCTTTTGGTCGGCCTGTCCATATAATGTGTAGATTGAAGATTTGAAAGAAGTTAATAAAAGTGTTAAGTGTATCACGTCTAATTTTTTTTGGCAAAATGGAAGGTTTGCTATATATGACATGAATAATTTGAGTATAAGTGTTTTTGTAGAACATTATGATGTCATAGTAACCTTTGACTTCTATATTGTAACGGATTCATCCTTGTGTCCAAGTAGATGATTGTACCAAATTTTCAGAAATTCAATGCTGGTGTTCTTGAGGTATCACATTCATGAGGATGGGGTGACTGTGAGGTCACATTGACACTGACCTTCATAATCTTCATAATTCATTCTTAAGTCCAGGTGGACGTTAGTTAGCTGTATTCTGTGGAATATAGGTCAAAAGGATTTGCAAATCATTGCATTAAGTTTTTATTTACGTTTACACAACATCCCAACTTTTTTGGAACTACAGTCTGTATATAATGCTTATAGTTTATATACCAATATTCTATGATTAAAGGGAAGTTCTGTCTTGCACCACCGTGCAGTCGGGTGACTTTAGATCATAATTCGGGGAACAGGCTGCAGTTGTCTACTGTTTTCCAGAAACACAAAAGTAACCAATAATTAGCCCATTTAACTT
>JAJHUR010085172.1:8024-34604 GCA_027495735.1 Lutjanus campechanus | reverse complement strand
ACACCACTGTTTAAGGCCACAGAGGTGGACAGAGAAGAGAGTTATGGGTAACCATTACCACCATTGCAAAGACTCTCTTACTAAATCTGCAACACTGCAACTTATGAATTTTTTACCTTCAGTGAGGTGTGTGAGGCCTTTTTCATGTTTTTGATAATTTCTGTAAAAGTTGTGACAGCTGAGTCCTTTAGCTCAAAATGTTATAAAACTTTGGGGTGTGCAGTGGGACAGAGGGGCTTCACAGAGGCCTTCACATGATAAGAAATTTGTCCCAGACACACCGCAAGGGCGCAGAGAGGCAAAGCGCAGCACTACAATTGCTACATCCTGTCTAGCTGGTATACAAACAGCTGAGCTAACTTTAGTTCATAAACTGTATGATTCACAAATCTTATAGCTCAACCTGGCTGTTCACATTTCACCATGCATTACGTTTACTAGCAAGATCATAGTCTGTTTTTTATGTCGCGTTATAGAGTTTGGGGAAACCTGGAACACTTTTCTTCGCTTGTGTTGTTCCTTCATTGTGATGTTGCACAAATATCATAGTGATCACTCCCACAAGTTCTTCCGTGGGTCTGGGGTTCCCTTCAAGACTCGAACATCAGTTTCTCCCTCCTCTGTTTGTGTCACTTCACATCACACATCTGTGGTCTCTTCTGCCTGTGTCGTCACATACAGCTGTTACCTCATTGGTTGCACTTTGAAAGGTCAACGGCAAATGAGGTCAAAGTTCAAATAATTTGAACTTTGAGTGCAGCGGTCAGTGGCAGATTCGAGCGGCGTGCCATGCAGAAAGTAGCAGTGCCACTTAGTCCGCCACCACTGTTCTGATCATGTGTTGGGGCCTTAAGAGGACTGGTCATACAAGGACAGAGCAGTCAGCTGGTCAAAACATAAACTGAGAATGGTCAGGCAGAGAAGTTGAACAAAGAGCAAATTGTTGAAGACTTCACTGTACACAAGCCTCACAGAATGATGTTCAGGTGTGTACAACCACCACATTGCCTAGCAACGTAGCATTGTGTTTGCATGCTACATGGAATGTAAAAACTATACTGCCATAGTGGCAATATTCAAAATCTTTTGTGGTTTTCTGGTGATAGGAGGCTATACAGATTACGACTGTTGCATATTTATAACTGATAATCAGTGGTATGGACAGGCGGCAAATTCTACCTATACAAATGGAATTTATCGTGGTTCTGGACATACAGTCTTGGAGACATGTTGTTGTTCCACTGGTGTTTTGGATTGACATTTCATGAAATTGTAGCCACAATGTAATGCAGTAATGCTTACTCAAAGTATATTTTATCAGACTTACTTTGCCAAATGTTATAAACAATAATAGATGCGTACTTCAACTTTTTAGCTTGGCATGATGTCCTGGTTTCTTTTTCTGTGCAGTTTCTCTGCATATCCTATGAATACTACTTCCTTACAGTGCAGACGGCTGTTAACACCCTCCCTCAACATGGTGAGGGTGTCAACAGCCATGTATCAATAACATGCTTCACCAGGATGGTGTTAATGGATGCAGAGACTCACTCTATCAACCCAGTTTTAGCAATTATTTCCCAGTTATTCAAATATTTTTTTATTTCCACCGCGCCAGTTTAATGGGAAGGGATATCATCTTCAACGCTGCTACAACCGGAAATACTGGAAACACATGAATGATGATTGTTCCTCGTCTTATCCTGGCTTCAAGGTAAGTTGTTTGCAATTCTACTTATAGAGGGTGTAGCACAGCCCATCACCTTTAATGAAGACACCACTCCCTACTGATTCTATGATCCTAAAAGTCTTTGTCAGCCTAAGTACTGTAAATTTCCCAAGGCCTTAACTATCTTGTGAATCCCTAAACATATGATCTAAGAATGTACAAATGCTTGTGAGAGCAATGTGTTTACTGTGGTTTTGATGCTGGTCACTTGCCTGTTCTTCTGATTATTAGTGAGTTTGTTTCAGAGAAATTTGCTTACAATAAACGCAGTTACCTGGTAAAAAGTTGAGATCCAGAATACAATGTTATACATGGTTGGCTATGAAATACTAGGTCACTATTTTTCACCTCAGACCCGACACAGAACACATGTTCTTGTGGTTCAGGGTAACACAACACTATTTATCATAAACTGGATCATGTTTTTCCATATGTGAACCAGAAAGAAGAAAATAGATTCAGTACCTGCTGGGAGACAGCAGCTGCCAGGTTACCCCCAGCACTATCCCCAGACACAGCGATGCGTCCTGGGTCCACAGAGTACTGGGCCAGCACCCCCTTCTGGAGGAAGTGCTTGACCACACGGTATACGTCCTCATATGGGACAGGGAAGTGGTGAGCAGGGGCAAGGCGGTACCTGAAAAAAGCAGAAAGGCGCTAGAGCATAAATAAACATGAGCTCTGAAAGCACAGACAACATTTTGAGCCAGGAAAAATAAGCACGATGACATTTTCAAGAGGATAACAGGTGGCAAATGAAAGCATTGGCTTATGTTGCACAACCCTGTGTTGTGCAACGATAATAACTGACCTTGATTCTTTGATAGCTTGATATAAATAATAAAAGGCTATGCAAAATGTAATTCAGATTTAGGGGAAATTTACAGTATTGTTTAGTATTATAATAGTTTGTTTTTTTAACACTAACTATGAACATTAGTTTTAAAGATAAGTTTTCTGATTTCATTTGGCCATGTTTGAGAAAAGAAATGAGGCTAAATGAGGCAACAGAAAGCTGCTCAACCAGGCTGTAAATGATTAAATCAATGGTCAGTATTTTCTCACTACATGTGCCTGTTATTTAACAACCTCCTCACAGGCTAACTTTAGACAAGATACATTATGGAAAATGCACAAGTTTTCATAACACACATTACCTGATATCAACTGGGTGAAATCTGCAAGATTTATTTAAATGACAAATTTTTATTTGCAATTTTATTAAAAATTATCTCTTCCGAATCAAATCCTATAGCATGTGGATAAAATAAATGTGGTGAAATAGGGACACTAGGACTGACACCTGTAATAGTGAAAGGACTCTTAGTTTTTATTTATTTGTTAGGGAAAAAAACATCTCAAATTCCATTCGGGTGCTGTGTTTTATGGTTGGGCTTGAAGGGGATTGTTGAAACACTGACCTTTTCTCTTTTAACACTGTAGTCTCCGGCACACTGCTGTTAACTGTGCTGCAGCTGCCATTAGTTAGTTAGCTCAGTTAGCAATCGTATTAGACTGAAACATAGCCTCTGTGACCGATGAGGCCAATGTGACAACCAGGAAATACAGCACCTGAGGTCATTTAACGTTACAGTGATTCCAACCAGACTCTGACTCTGGAGACGATGAATACACAGCTGGTTCAGATGGGGGCACAAGGAGTGATGCAGTTGAAGAGCAAGTTTGAGCAAGTTAAAGGATACATCACCCAGCGTGTTTTTAAGTCCACAAGTTATTTTTGCCTATGTTTTGAATAAATTAGCAATATGTTCAAATTCCGTGCTGGTTGTTCCAACACATTCAGGGTCATTACCCTTTTTAAACTTGCAATGACTAGTCGACTGTTGACTTGAACTAATGCGTACTGGTCAACTAGGAAAATCTTTAGTCAGTGACAGGCCTGAAGGACCAATAACTTTTCCTTAAATTGTAAACACTGATAAATGTCAAAGAAAACAAGATTTGTAATAATCAGTCAACAGATCAATTGATGACATTGCTCAGCTCATTTCCTTGTTTCATGTGGGGATTTTTTTTCACATTTTCTTCCTCTGGCCTATGCCCTGTTGTTGTCACCTCTACAAGTGTTTCGATCTGGAAGTCAAATGTTACATGTGGCTGCCTTTGAGATTGTGAAATGCTGGAATTACTCATTGAGCCTTTAACAAATTGCAGACAGGAATTTCGATGAGGCAGATAAGGCAAACCCCCACACAGCCCTACACCCACACACTTATCCACTCTGCCTTCCACTCCCATATACTGTATATCAACACATTAGTAAGACTGAGAACTGGTCTTTCACCTAACTGCTGTTTGTTAGAAAGGGAAAAAATGTGAGTAGTGAATCAGAGGACAGAGAGAGCACTGGCAAAATAAAGTTACAGCACTGTGAAGCAGAGTTAAAGCCGGATGTGCCAAAGAACAACAGTGAAAGTACTGTGACAGGGGAAAGCCTGGCGAGGCCCAAATGAAAACCTGTTAGCTTCACTCTACTGCATCCTCACTTCCATCTAGCCTGAGATTAATGAAGGAGGACAGGCACATATGACAACAGAAAATTGTCTGTGAGAGAAAGACTGGGGGAAAAGGGGGGGACGTAACAATTAATAATACAAATAAAACAGGAACTTTGGAGCTAAATAATAACCTTAATACATCAAATGTGCCTGTCTCTACAATACTTAAACACTCTTTATGTGCAACTGTAATTTCTTTACACGGCAGTTTGTGCAGCATATTATAGTAGCTGCATATAACTGCCTATAACATATGAAATACTTACTCTACATTAAGAACCACTGCATCTAGCTCTGTTACCATTTTTCTGGCCAGGAGATCATATGGACTCATCCCTGCATAGAGAAGACACACACAGATCAGAGAAGAGATTCTGAAGTAACACAAACCACAGAAAGAATTGACAACCATTCATTCCTGATATCACGTAGGTAACCATGCAATAACAGACATGAACCTGCTGTCTAGTCTAACACTACTTCCTAGAAAGATCCATGTTACTGCAATTGTTACAGCCGTTCAACAGATTGCAAGAACAGCATGAGATCTGTCAAACTGTATGTCACGTCTTTACGTTTTGGATTAGCAAGGGTAACCACCCTCTGAGGCTCCCACTGCTCCAGCAGACGGTGTGTTATTTCCTCAGGAAACTGTGAAAGCTTAGTAGCTTTTGTTTGATAGTTTGTTCATCATTTATGATCCTGCCATAACAGCTGTCATAGGGAGTCTATATAAAGCCATAAAGTTATTTGGCACATCAATCAAACAGTGAATTTTCAAAGTGCTTTCACAGCGGAATAGTAGAATTACTATGTGATGAACACATCACAAGAATGTGTATTATACATCCATCCATCTTTCTATCCATCCTTAAAAGTCACAGAGTCATAATTCTCTGTGATAAATGAGGAGACAGGCTGACCCATCAACTTACTGGAACTCCCCAGACACCATCCTCCACCGTGCAGGTATATCACAGCTCTCCTGAGCTCAGTGCCACCGCCCCGCTGCTTTGGCTGGTACAGCACCACCTCCACTCCATCAAACTTCTCCTCTGTCACCTTGACGTGCTCGTCAGACACAGGCACTACATTTTCAAGCAGAGTAATGAAGTACATTACTCCCATGTAGTCCTTCAGCCCCAGTAATTCACTGAGGTCGGCCTGGAAAAGGAAACAGAACATGAGATATTATAGGAAGAGACACATTACATCATACCTGAATGATTAGTATTACTTCTTGTGCATACAGTAAAGCTGCAGAGAGTCAATTTATCCTATGCAAACAATCACCTCATAATATCCAAAACAGAGAGGCCTACTTACTGTAAGATGACATGTGGCCATATTACAGAGAAAGAGGGAGGGAGGCCATAGTCATGTGAATATCGCCTTGCAAAATGTCAACAGCCCCCTACAGTTGTTTGTGTTGGGAAGTTACAACTAAATGATAAGTAACAACCGCATGACTCATTATATTATGTCTGGTGAGCAAGCGGCTGGCACGAGGGTTATCAGCTGATGCTGTTCTACTGTGACAACAACAAACCCATCAAAGAGACACTTCCTTCAAATTCTATGTGCCATCAGGCACTCGTCAGGAAGAAGAACACTGGAGAAATTTATCGCTCTCTGTTTCAATAAGAAAAAAAACCTGATCGCTTGGTTAGAGCGCCAGTTCACCCTAAAATCAAAAATACATATTTTTCCTCTGACCTGCAGTGGTATTTATCCATGCAGATTGTTTTAGCATGAATTTCCAAGGTTTAAAGATATCAGCTAAAGAGATGTTTGCCTTCTCTTGAATAAAATGGAACTACGCGACACTCGTCCTGAGGGGCTCAAAGCATAAAAAAACCATTTGAAAAACTCAACAGCAATATATCTTAGATAGATAATCCATAGACCTTGTTGTGAGAAGGGTCATGTAGGAACTACTTTCTTACTGCAATACAATCTACTGGAACTACTTTCTTTCAACTAGAAAGAAAGTAGTCTGATATGAAAGGACTCACAATAAGGTCTTTCGATTATTTTGAATAACCAGGCCCTGATTTCCATTGAGAGACATTGCTGACATTGAGTTTTTCAAATGTATTTTTGCACTTTGAGCACCACCTGCCAAGTGCCATGTAGTACCCTTCGATTCGAGAGAAGACAGAAATCTCTTGGGCCGGTATCTCCTAAATTCAGCAACTCACACTCAAACAATCTGTATGGATAAATACCACTACAAGCCAAGGAGGAAAGATATGTGTTTTTGATTTTAGGGTGAATTGTACCTTTAAGGAAAAACAGAAAAAGCAGAGTAGATTAAAAATACATTCTATTCAGAATTTGACCTGTAAAAATGCTGAAACAAAAAGAAATATCTATCACTTACTATCAATGTCTACAGTACATTCTCCAAGAATAAAATCTAAACACTTAATGTAATTACATTGTGATCAGGTAATCAATCATATAAAAGAATGGCTGTGTGCCTGGTTGAGGGGCATGAATTTGGCTCAATGCAGGCTCAACTTACAGGAGAGAAATAAACTCTTAGTTATGAAAAAAATAATATGCTGAAAGTATATTGATTCCCCTCACAAAGAACGAGTCTCTCAAACTGACCACTGTTCTCCCAACAGCACAAATAACAATGTCCTGTTGTGTTACAGGCAGGAGCCTGCACGTGCACTTTTTTCCCACGCAATCTAAAATATTTCTTGTCACTTTTATGTTAACTCTATCTACTGCAGCTCCTCTCTAGCTGTTTAACGGGGGTTTTTATGGTGTGTCAAAATAAAGCCATGACTCATTTTCATACTATTGTGACAACCATGTATGCATTACCTACTGTGCTGTGTTTTGAACCTATGAAGAGTCTACAGGCTACAGTAAAGCACAGGCGTCTACCGGTCATTAACAAGTCCAGTTTCCTTAATAGGGTCTATTATTAGAACAGGTGAGCAGGACTATACAACACATGGATTAGCATCTGACATAATCTGGTGTAACCAGCATGTATATCCACATCAGCAAAATACAATAAACGGTTAACCTGCCACCTTAAAGAACAAACAAAAGCAAGACAGTTTTGCATTTTTGCTATTTAATGTGTGGCTAAAATATGCAATAAACTGTCAAAACCAAGACGTGCACGGAGCCTATTCTATAAGGATTTATTTCCAAAGTAATTATGAGTACCAGCAGACCAAACATAGCAGGACAGACTGTATGAATACAGTGTTTTTCTTACCAGGTGGCTGAGACTTCTGAAGAAAGAGTTGGTCAGCATGAGTTTCCATCTCTCCTCAATCTCCTCGGGAATGGGCTCATAAATATAATAAGCGGTAAAAGAGCAGAGAGCGACGAATAAAATGATGCTTCCCAACCTCATTTTACGCCGTGCGTTCCCAGCAACTGACTGCGGGGTGCAAACACAAACAGGCTCTCAGCTGCGCTCGTTAACAAGTCGCTCCGGTGCGCCACAAAGCTTTACGCTCGGAATTAATTTTGGATCCGGACCAGCTAAATATGACAGCACGTGTTTGGTGTCATTTGGTAGTTGTCGGCGTGCATGTTCGGAGCTTTTCCTCGCTGCTCGTGCGCGCTCCGTAATGCATGTCTGTGTGGTGGAGCCGGAGAATTAATTTAGGTGTCAGTGATCTGGAGACAGGAGCGCGCAGCCTGCGTACTCACGAGGCAGAACCGGCCCACCTTGGCCCGCACCGCAGATTCTTCAGGTGCCTCCCAGGCGTGTACGGTGCACACAGCACGCGCGTCTAGACTTCGTGCCAAGATGCAAGTGATGCACAAATATCCGAGCTTATAAAACCAACAGCGGTTCATGCATTCAACTTTGAGACTTTTTCCTCAATGTTTCAACGTAAAATACATTTTAAAGGTCTGAAATGTGAGGACAAGAGTGATTTGCTTAAAGGGAAAAATAACAAAAATAATCCTCTGGCCACTAGTGTTATTTATCCATTGTGTTGTGAGTTGCTGAGATTTAGAGACATCGGCTGTAGAGATGTCTGCCTTCAATCTAATATAATGGAACTTGGTTGACTCAGCTTGTGGTGCTAAAAGTGCCAAAATAATTCATTTTAAAAACTCAACAGCAAAGTCTCTTCAGAAATGGTGACCCACTTACTCGAGATAATCCACAGACAGTTTATTATGTATAAATCTAAATAGATCATATTACATAAATACAACGTTTTGGGTTGATAAAGTATCCTGAGGACAGAAAATAATGAGGAAGGAATACAAATACAGGCAGGGTCTCTGCAGATACAGTCACCACCATACACACTTCTACTGGTTCATAAGTGATGATTGAAAGGGATTATGTTTAAGTCTGTCCTGGAAAATGTTGCTAATTATGCCTTTAAATAATGAAGTCAAAAAACATCTCAATAAAGTCATTTAACAGAACTTAGACACTTCTGCAGTCCGAAAAAGGTGTAAGCTGAAGCTACAGCATATAACACCCTACCCTTTTAAGAAAACAACATATTTACCTTGGTAAGATCAACAGAACAAACAAAAAACAAGCAAAGAAACAAAAGACGATCAAAATAACAACAAAGACAAAACAATACAAGAAGAAAAAAGAAAGTCTGTGGATTATCTCAAGAAACTAGGTAAAGTTTTCTGGAAAGAAAAGAATTGTTTAAATGTATTTTTTGCCTCTTTGAGCACCACAGGTTGGGCACCATTGACTTCCATTATATTGGAGAGAAGGCAGGCAACATCTCCAAAAACTCTGCAATTCACATTAAAGCAGTCTGGATGGATAAGAAGCACTACACATAAGAGGAAAAATATGTATTTTTTGTTTTGGGGTGAACTGTCCCTTTAAGGGAATATCTCTCTAGATTCCTGCAGCTGATGCACAGAAGTGTCAGCTGAGCGCTGCAGCATATAGACATGACTCTGTGGTGCAGCTAAACAGCGATGGTTGCAAGGCAGTCTAAGCTAATTATACTATCGGTGACAGAGTTAGATGAGATGACCACTTTCCTGGCACGACTGACAGTCAAAGCAATATGACTCTCTCACGCACTCACGTTTTGAAAAGACTCTGCACGAGGAACTGATTTAGTGCTGCTGCGCTGGACCAAGAAGTTTTAAGTTCAGCAGAGCTGTTTTTCCTCCAAGTGCAGGATATTATTTTGACTGTGTTGTTTCATGCCAGTTTTATGCCCATGTTTCCATGCCAGAGGTAAAACACTCAGGACAACATGACATTTGTGTGGGAATCTGTCCACACAAACACAGACACACACAGGCGTGAGTCTAGTATTATTTCAGTAGCAGAATTTAACCCTCATGGGGGGGCAGCTTAGGCCACTACGTGCTGACAAGCCACATCCACATCAGAGATGTGTTTTCAGAAGGAGAAGCCTCTCAGCACAAATGTATACACATGCAGTATTCTCATATGACAGGTTGATGACAATCTATTTATAGAGATTTATTTTGGTGCAGACTTTATTTTAAATCACGGTTTCCAGTTTGACCCATGGGCCAATTGTTGCCCTCAAAAACATTTTCTGCGGCCCCTTAACGTTACATGGAATGCATGCATTATAGTTTAATAATCTGTGATGGATTTAAATTTTGTCACTTTTAAAAGCCTACATTTAATCATTCAGCACACTCTGGGGCTGGAAACTGAAGCCAGCTCAGAACTGCAGTTCCTCGAATGGCCAATGGAGGCTGGCTCCAAAAGTGAGTAAATCCCCATAAATCCCTTTTCTATACACACAGGTTGGCCACACTGGGTGAGACATTACAGCAACCCTTTTGGAGGCGGCTCACTTTGGCCCCATTCTGGAGATGGTCCTTTTTGGGGGCAAATCGGCACAGTGTGTGTGGAAATGCAAATCAGCAAAGCATGGTTTCACTTGACACTGCGAAAAGTGCCAAAGGAAAAAACCCCAATGGAGTCCCATATTAAAATGCACAACCATACAGCAGAAATAAACGTGTTTACAGCCCAGTACAAAAAGATGGTTTTGGTCACTATATTTACATATATATATTAATTTCCCCCTTTAAGCCATAATACTTACATAAAAATGGATCCCCTGAACAGTTGCCATAAAGTTATCCATTATTAAGGGCACTTTGAGGGCCCAGTGGGTACCGTCACATTCACTATTCGGCTACTTCATCAAACTGCACCCTGCTAACAAGCATCTATCGGGTTAGAAATGGCAATCTGAAGTAAACCAGTGGTTGCACGTTAACGAGTGGCACCTTGCGAGTACAGTACAGAGGGAATTACGTCCTGTCTTGAGCATCTCGCGATATTTTCACACGTGCGTCCATTAAGATATATACGAAGTCTCGCAAGATCGATGCCATGTTTACATCCTACCGGCTACATGCTACAGTTGACATTTCAGCTAAAAACATGGTGTAAATGGCGTCTTGCAGTTAAATTTTAATGTCACGGCTCGCGGACACTTGGATTACACCACACGAGCAGGATGGAGACATTTTGTGTTTGTTTTGTGTTCTTTTTTTAAACGTTTTATCCGTGGTCACCATTCACTGCCATTGTACTGGATGAGGCTGCAACCCTGTTTTCTGCTCAAACTCCAGGATTGTTTAGTGAACTGAAGACCTTCACCCATCATCACATCAGCATAGGGGTGAGTACATACTGAGTGCATGATTATCAAAGAGTGGAATATCGCTTTAATCACCTTCGTTGTGTTTTTGTTACGTTAGAATGAGCCATTTATATCTACAGAGGGCATGGGTCCTCTTTTACAGAGTCCACCATGTTGCTCTGCCATGTTTCTACAATAGCCCAAAATGGGCAAACCAAGCACCAACTCTAGATAGGACTTTTTGCAAGTTTTGTGGCCTCTGTAGGGTCTTCAACGTGCCACTAAATTCTATACACTGGTCCTTTAAAAGGATGATTCAGGAAAAATAGATCAGCTCTTTTGTCAGAACTCAGGGGACAGGCAAAGTTACCTACCTTATCTGCAAACAGGTGAATTAGGTGCTCAAGGAATTTAATGTTAAACACCATTATGAGATTTATCACAAATCCTATGACGGGTTCATGGGTTTTCCTGCGTGGCTCTCAATCAAATGCTGGCTTCCTAAATTGGCACACAGATTACAAAACTTCGAGAACCTAAACCTTTTCTCAGAGCCAATTCACATGGTCAAACAGAATGAAAGACAAGTATAAAGTTACTCTTAAAGAAGAGAGGGGGGTAAAAATCTCCAAAGCAAAGTGTGTACATTGTACAGTAGTAAGATACATCTGCAGCCTCCATCTGAGAAACCTACACCACATCCCTCCACGTGACTTTGCGTTGACCTCTGTGTTATGATCTTTTCAAACTTTCTCTCAGTCAAGTTGGAATTTGTAATTGGCCTGTGTTTAGGGGCTGGCAAGTGTCTCCTTCCATCAGCCATCAAACTCTATTGAGATGCAATCTGCAGGATCCAGGGTGTGACGGAGGCTTGGTGAAAGCCTCTGTGAGACTGATCACTGCTGAGCAGTAGAATACTAAATCTGCTCTCTGAATACAAAATCACACTTCAGACACTCCGGGATTCTCCCTGGAATTCCCTCCCTCCTTTTCGCCTCCAACCACTGGCCTCCACTCAGCATCTAAGGGAGACCACCTCAGTTGGTTGGTAAATCTTTCATGGAGCTCTCCTCACTCTTTGCCTCTTGTCAGTAGGGAAGACGGGTGTCAGAGGGTGCGTGGGCGGGGATGTTGTCTTCATCTACGTAGAGCCATGCTGTGCTGTGCTCTGCCACGTGGCTGCCCAACACCCTGCTGCGTGTGGGGGTAGCTCAAGCAGATGTGAAATTGTCTGAAGACTTAAACAAGGAGTTTGAGTGCTCAAGTCTGACTGCGTGCGAATGTGTGTTCATGCGTGAAAGTGTGTGTGCTGTAAGCCCGCGCACATGTTCCCATGTGAATGTGTGTGTGCATACAGACAGGTCACGTTTCATTCCTTTGTGTGTGCACATTCTTGAGATTAAGACATCTACAGAGGCACATCAAATTATAATAATTAAGGAATTCGATTCAGACCTCCGCTGCCTGTGATGCGTACGAGCAGCAAACTTTGCAACTTTTTAATCTGCAGGGTCCCTGCTGAGGCAAAGTAGATTTGCAGCATGAAAAAATCTGAAGGCGCTTGATTCTGAGCTAAAGCTGATGAGTAAGAAACATTTTTGATGTAATAATCAGGGAATATGTTTGGGTGCAATGCCACTATTAACTTTAGCCAACGAATGATGGACATGAGTTTCATTTACATAGTTTTTCAAAAAATTGCAAATGTCATGACATTTGCCAATGTATTAGGGATATGCATTGGCTGGATCCCTTTTTGAACCACACTGTTAGCAAGCTGTTAACACTGGCTTCATTCCTGTCTGGTGAGGACAGGGGAAACTATAGAACATGTGTGGATACAAGGGTTGGACCGATGGACGTGCCATCATTGCTCACCACGATGTTTCTTTGTGGACATCGCCGCATGCCAATTTGGTCTACATCGCCCAACCCTGGTGCACACATGTGAACTTGTGCATATATTGTTTTAATCTAACTCAATGTGTGATATTATCCCATCCCTCAGCAGAAAAAATGAAAATGAAATACAGTGTATATGCATAAATACCATTATACATTTAACCAAAAGCTTATCCTAAACTTACTCACTCAAACTGCATGGTTCACTCATCAGGCCACGACCTGAGTGCCCAAACGGTGCATGTAAAATAGAAAATAAAACAACCCATCAGCCCCTGCAGACCACTCTGGCTAGTGCCAATTGTCAATAAATATCTATTTGAAGCTATGAGACAGGAAGAAGTTTGTTTGCTAGATCTAAGGCTGATTTATAGTTGTAACAAGGCCAAAATTTGCTATCGTGATCATCAGCCCTCTTGTGTGCCAATAAAAAAGAGGCATCGCCATATGGACTTGTAGGTGGTGAGGAAATCGTGTACAGAATGGCTTGTACATTTTGCAGTAAACTGCCCATATTTTTCATCCCCATAACTCGTCGTGTTGCTAAGATAATTACAGATGTGCTGTTTGCAGGCGCAGTGAGAAAAGGCACTGACGTTGGGGAATTGGCTCTGTTTCAACTGTGCGAGAGCTTGACAATGGCCAACCAAAATTTGTCAGAAATGCTGTTCGGGAGCAGTGATTGGTCCTCACTCCCCTCAGTATACTGCACAGCAAACGATGCCAGGCAAAGCCAAAATTTCTGAAATGAGTCGTGCAGCTCAAAAATCAGACGAGAAATGAGCCCAAATTGTACAGTGAATGTCCAGCTTAGAAGAAAATCACGATGATCATAAGTGAAAGCCTACCCTACAGCAGGACTGACTCAAAGACAGTGTGCTGATTTTATACAGTATGTTGCTACAGAATCAACACATGGTTCTGTGTGGATATTCATTTCTAATCCTTTTACTACTTTATTCTTTTAAAATAAGTAAATGCAGAAAAGGTCAACAAAAAAACTCTATGTTGTCGATTGTATTCTCAAATTATTAAACGTCAGTATGTGTTAGTTTGATTGCTATTACTTTGATACTTGCTGCATTTGACTGATGATACTGATAGTGTCCTAAATTTTTAATGAGGCATCAAATGATTCTCTGCAGAGTAAATGAGAGGCAGAATGCAAAACCTACATACACTTGGAATGAAAGATTTTTTAAGCAGTGTACCTGTATAGCAAAAAAACAAGCATTTATTATTTGGCATCAGCAATAATCAATTAATCCATTAGCTGTCAACTATTAAATTAATTGGCAACAATTTTTTGTTAATTGATTAACTGGTTTTAGTCATATTTGAAGAAAAAGAGTCCAACTTTTCTAATCCCGGATTCTCAAAAGTCAATATTTTCTAGTTAATGCATGATGGTAAATGAGCAATTTGTTGGTTTATCTTGTACTGTATGCATGTATTCAAGACAAATTTCCTTTGGGACAATAAAATCTCTCTTATCATATTTAATCTTATCTTATAAGGTAAAGTTAAAGGTAAAGGTAAAGGTCAACTTTACTGTGACATATACAACTATACAAAGTGCAGTTATACTCTTAAGAAAGAACAGTTTTTCACATTAGGAGCTCTGTTAAGAGCTAAGATGTGTTGTGAATATCTTTACCAGGATCTACTCTTAACTGTACGGGGAAATTATTTGAAAAAAATCATACTTCTAAGAATTTTCTTAGTCCTGGGAAGCTTTATGAATAGAGCTCTAGTTGTAAGCCAGCACCGTGGTCAGGGCTACTGAGCGGAAAATTGACCTAACATACATGTTTTTGATGCTGAGGGAAACAGGAGGACCCATAGCAAACCTATACAGGCGCAAAGAGATCATCCAAGCAAAGAAGGGCCATGACCAACCTGGAATTTGAATCCACACCTTTATCTCATCAATAATTATTTTTTCTTAAAAATAAATAAAGATCTAAGTTACGTGAGTGAGATGTACTCAAACCTATAATGTTTACTGATATTATTTATAAAATATGTATATGTTTATACTATTAAGACATTGAAATTCTGTCAATTAAGAGATAATACAAAAATCAGTATCTGTGTTGAACAAGGAACACGGTGGCTTCAAGTACATCAAGTCAAGACAATTTTCCTGAATCTGTTACAGTGTTTTTGCCAGATTATGCAGACTACAACAGACAGATGGAATAGAAAATGTTCATTTCCCATGCCATCTATTCAGCTAAACAGACAATAATATTAACTTGTCTTGCATCGTATTTATTTACATTGATCCAGTGTGGCTGAGCAGGATAAACCAACTGGCTTTGATTTCAAGCTGCAGGCCAGAAGCAGAGCCACAACCTGTCCATTTGTGATTATGAGCCTGGCAGGTTGCCTTGTGCTGTTGGTCCATCCTCCTGTCACTTGTCCAACCAAAACACTGTGCAATGGTGCATTTCGACACACTCCATGTTCCCATGCCTGTGCTTGTTTTTCATGATTTTGGTTCCTCTGTCATACTAACTTTGTCTGCTTTACCCTTGAGTGAGTAAACTAGAAAATTAACTGAGATATAAATATATTATATTAAGATGAATTAATGAAAGAGGAAAGAAATTTACTAAATGGTAGAAAACGAGATAACATACATGATGAACGCATAACAGCTTGAAACAGCTGCCGTCGTCAGCAATATAACAAAAATATAAATACAATACAAGCCTAGAGGTAATAGAATTATTAAAATTTATAAGTGCCTGATCCCACAGACACAGTGATTACTCACTTTAATAAATTCCCTCTAAACAGGTCTTTCCATGCCACAGACCTTTTATCACTAACTATACTGACCAAGTGTCTCAATCTTCAAGACAAAGCTTCACTACAGCAAACAATGAAGTTGTATTATGTTTTACTGTATCAGATTCTGTCAGGGTGGCGTCAACCACTGCATTCAAACTCGATTTGCAAGTGTGAACGACAGACTTGTTTATCTTAGCAGCACCCTGTGATATAGTTTTTCCTTGTTGGCCAATGCTTTCATTAAGTACATGGCTGAAAGATGAGCTATCTATTCTTTGAGTTGGTATTCCAATAAAGATTAGGCTGTGAGAGGCGTGCTTGTATAATTTACCACGTGGGATCTAGGACAGTATTTGGCAAAGGAATGGAGCAAGATATTTTATCAGCAATCGACCTGGATCTAAGGGAATGAGGCAGTGTTAGGACAGAATATTCTGTCAAAGGTACAGTAGTAAAAAGCCAATCTACAATACTGCTGCTGTTTCAGATTAAACAAATGAACATTAAAATGTTGAGGCTTCAATACTTAAGTGAAGTCATGAACTCATCACTTTTTGAAAACAAAATTTGCTTTGATTAGAATCTGTACTGGTAGGATCCTTCTTTTGAAGCAGCATACTGTAGCATTTGTTATTATGCCTGAAGGAGATCACGCGATTGGTTGTGTGCGTGCATGTGACCAATGAGGCTGGAGAGCTCTTATGGACCCATCATGACTAACAAACCTCTCATGGTTGCATTGATTCACAATTTTTGAAAAATCCTGAAAAACCTATATATAACCTATACTGACTGCTGACTCCTCAGTCCTCTTAACTAGCTGATAGGTGTTGCAAGTCATCAACAGCTGCTAGGCAAAGACAAGGCGCACCTACTAGCAGTACTGGGGACCTTGTTACATACCTAGTTACATGTGAAAAAAAAAAAAAGAAAAGAAAAAATAGAAAAAACTAGAAGAGTGGATTCAGCAGAGTGCAGATCTCCATCAGGCAACCTGAAAACTAATGCAACTAGTAGTTGGAAGCTGTAATTTAATTACAGATTATTTAATTGCAGGAGATTACAATTACATTACATTAATTTTGCAATTTACTTACATGTAACTAGTTACATGCAGTTGTTGATGACTTGCAGCCGGTACTGGCCAGTTAAGAAGAATGAGGAGTCAGCAGTTCATATAGGTTATATACAGTAGGTTTTTCAAGGATTTGAAAAAATTGTGAATCACTGCAACCACGAGACCTCTCGTGGTTGCAGTGTGAGCCTATGTGCACAGAAGATATTTGGCTGACTGGTCCAGTAGTATGTGAGTTTAGCTGGGAAATTAGCAAGCTCCAGGTCACTCTCTCTCACACACACACACACACAAACACACACACACACACACACACACAAACACACACACACGATCGCATGAAGAGACACAATAAATATAATTGTCATCTGTTAGCCTGCAGTTACTAAGAAAGGAAGTAACTGAATTACGGTTAATAATCATAATGTTGGATTACAGAGGGGTTACATCCAAATATTCTTTTCGGGTCGCCTTGCGGAGATCTGCACTCTCCTGAGCGCTCTCTACTAGTTTAATAAGTCCCAACTCATGATCATATTGGCAATATTCTATGTTTTATTACTGCAAACAAGCCCAAAGAAAACACTGAAACCAAAAATGTATTTATTCTCCAAGCATGCCTCTCTTGCTATTCAAAAACTAACTTAAAAACAAGTACAGCAAATGAGCCACAATGTGGCAATGATGTCCCTTCATTGGGCTACAAGAAACACAGCGGTTTATTTTGAGTTAATCCACCTACACCACCCTGTTTCTGAAAATACTCACAAGCACATCAAATGAGTATATATAGCCCTCAACAAATATTGTTTACACCTGCTTGAGTAACATTGCTGAAAGCGACTGGGCCCAGTTGATTTTTTAAAATGCAAAGCCTCTTTTTTTATATGAATATATATTTGTGACAGATTTTTAAAGATTTACTGAGACAGGGACAAACACATTTTTGGTTGTGGCCTTTTCATATGATTTTCTGACAGTAAACAATAAAAACATAGAATAACACCAGCCTTATCTTTCAAAGGGTATATCCATTTGTGTTGTTTTCCAGGCTTTTTCCATTGTGAACGCCCACAGCCAAGCAGTGACGTAGATAAAATTACTCAAAATGGCATCTTGATGGATGATTACTACCTGTTCAGGATAGACAGAAATACTAGAGAAGGGGGTGTGGCCATTTATTCAAGAGCTTGTTTTTGTACTGTTCTACAAGCAGTCTCAGTTGACAAATCCTTTGAGTTCTTGGCGCTGAAAGTGTCTATAGCACATAATAATTCTATTATTGTGGTTGGAATTTACAGACCGCCTGCTGCGCCCTCCTCTGCTATTAATGAGATAGCTGATCTTTTAGCTCCTTTTAAAGATTCAGAACTGATTGTTCTAGGTGATTTTAACCTAAACTGGTTGAGTTCGGCCTCACAGTTTTTGAAGAAGGTTTGTGTTAATTTTAATCTTTCTCAGATAATTACAGCCCCTACCAGGCCAAACTTAAAGGTCCCCTCTAAGTCATCTCTTCTTGATTTAATCTTATCAAATAGAAAAGAAAAAAAATTCTGACTCAGGAGTATTTGAACTTGGTTTTAGTGACCACTGTCCAGTAGCTGGCATCATAAGTACCAGAATAAGAAAACAATGTCCCCGTATGGTATCCAGAAGGAATTTTAAACATTTTGATGGGCAAACTTTTTTGAACGATCTTCTGGCAAGTGATATTCATGACACTGCTAAAATATCAGATGTTGAACTAGCTCTTGACCATTTCCGTAAATCATTCAACTCAATAGTTAATAAGCATGCACCTTTTAAATTTTATAGAATACAAAATAGGTCAAGCCCCTGGTTTTCATCAGAAATTTCTTCTTTGATTAAAGAAAGAAATAAAGCCTGGACTCTGGCCAGACGTACTGGGGACGCTGGTCACTTACTTTCTTTCAGACAGATTAGAAACAAATGTACATCTGTGATAAGAAAGGCTAAATCTGATTATTATTTAAATCTAATTTCAAAATCATATTCAAATCCAGCAAATTTCTGGAAGGCAGTAAATTCTCTTAACCACAAGTCCTCCATCTCATTTCCTCCTCTCACAATAGAAAATGGGTGTTCTATATCAGACCATAAGGAGATTTATGTAGCTTTTAATGAACATTTTGCATCTGCTGGTAACCTGTTTGATGAAACTTATACAGGACCACCACTGTCTGCTACTGATCCCATCACCCATATGACAACTCCTTGTTTTTCATTGCGGCCCTTCTCTATTGATGAAGTGGCCAACGCACTCCTGTCTATGAGCGTCATAGTGTCAGCTACATTGCACATATTTTTAACCTTTCGGTTTCAAATGGCACAGTCTTTAAGGTTTGGAAAGTCACTTGTGTAACACCTTTGCATAAAGGCTGTGGAACAGCCAACCCTAATAATTATAGACCTATTTCTAAATTACCATGCTTGGCAAAAATATTGGAATCTCTTGTTAATAATCAGCTAAGATCATTCCTCTCAACACACTGCATTCTCAGCATGCATCAGTCAGGTTTTAGGGAAAGACATAGCACTATTACTGCTGCCACTCTTGTTTTAAATGACATCATAACAGTGTTAGATAAGAAAATACACTGTGCAGCTCTTTTAATTGATCTCTCAAAAGCATTCAATACAGTGGATCATACACTGCTCTTAAAAAGACTTCGTAGTCTTGGATTTGATGGAAAAGCGACAGGAAGCAGTGTGTTTCTATTGGTAATGTTAAATCTGAATTTATCCAAATAGCAAAAGGTGTCCCGCAAGGCTCAATTCTGGGGCCTGTTCTGTTCTCAATTTAAATCAATGATATTAGCTCAGCTGTCACTGGGTGTAATATTCATCTTTATGCAGATGACACCATGTTGTACTGTGTTGCAAATGATGCACACATAGCCATAAATTCCCTCCAACACTGCTTTTCTGATATCCAAGTTGCACTTAATAATCATAAACTGGTTCTTAATGCAGGCAAAACTAAATTCATGTTGTTCATCAGATCAAAAAATAGTATCCATGACAACCTCATCATTTCTACCAACTATGGTACAAATATTGAAAGGGTCACTGAGTATAAGTACCTTAGTATTTGGTTAGACGATAAATTAATCTTTAAACATCAAGTTTCTAAGCTGGTGACTTCCTTACGAATTAAAATTGGTTTCTTTTATAGAAACAGACTTTCCTTTCAGTCGCATTGTAGAAAGATGCTTGTTGAGGCTACTTTTTTATCAATGTCGGACTATGGTGATATTTTGTACATGCACACCTCTGCTGCGACTCTTAAGCCCCTTGACTCTGTTTATCACACTGCACTAAGATTCATCGCTGGAGACAGTTATAACACCCATCATTGTGATTTGTATTCTAAGGTTGGGTGACCCTCTCTTGCAGTAAGACGTAGAAGGAGCTGGATTTTATTTATTTATAAAGCTCTTATTGGTCTTCTTACATCAGTTCCATGCTTTCTTTTAATGTGGGTTCTTATCAGACTCGGCCCAGTGATTGGATTACACTGCAGGTGCTAGGTGTTTTTACTGAACTTGGAAAATCCAGTTTTTCCTACTGTGCACCTGCAACATGGAACAACATGCAGAATCATTTAAAGCTTCATATAATGAATGATTGAACAGATATGCCCAGTATGTGAAACAATAAATATTTTTTCCTTGAAGGACATTTAAACTTTTGCCTGAAATACAGTTGGAACAGTTGCTTGCCATTGTCATTTCTCTTTGACTTATTGCATTCTTACCTGCTAAGCCAATACGGGAAAAAAAATATACTGTCTGGAAAATTAGAGACCTGCTTTGGACCTTCATTAGTTTGAGAATTGATTCACTGGAAATGTTTAACTTTGGTTTTCATCACATTTCTTCATCAGATCTTCTCTACGTGACTGGAAACCAAAGCAAAGCAAAGGTTTATTATTTCCACACTGTGCCTCATGATCATGGGACTGAGTCTAGCAAACAGCAGTGGATAAGCTCTTTATCAGTAGTCGCCTATGCAACACTTCTGTCAAAAGGAATGTTGGCCTCTCACCCCATTCCACGTGAATTTCTTCTATGTTATCACCAGACACAAGGATACCAGAAGGCATTTGCATTTGGTAACACCCAGACAAGACAACAATCACATTCAGTGGAAATGAGTGTTGATAAAATAAACTTTTCTCTATCATTATCTGTTTTTTAAGAATTTATGGTGCCATATTTGACCGTGACTTAAACTTTGGTAAACACAGAATAGTCTGGTGATGTTGACATCAACTTAGACTCACTCAAACACTCTACAGCATTGCTTGAAGGTAAATGCTAAAGTCAGCATGCTAACATGCTCACAATGACCATGGGTATCTGAACCAATTTACTTGACAATTTATCCAATAGTTCCAGACATATTTCACCCAAAACCACAAATTTAAACCTCATAGTGGTGCTAGAGAAAAAGCCAGGGGATTTCCAGTGTCAGTTGGCTTGTTTCTGTTTGGATCAAAGTGCTGGAGCGACATTTTTGTCCATAAAGCCAAGTCGCTGTTTTCATGTTTTCAGCCATTTTATCCTTTACTAATGATGAGTATTTAGAGTTTTGCAATTGTGCAAAATTCTGTTAGCAGCTTGTTAACAACCAAGAGGAGTGTTTCCACCCAAACACCTCAGTAGCTCTCACGCTCACCAGTTTAGATAATGCAGACATTTCGTAACAAAGCACACTTTTACTGGTGCCTTGGCTCTTTAACAATTTTTCCATTTTGTTTTTGTTCTGACAGCACATCCACATTAGATTATGCCTAGAAACACATTTTTACACATACTCCCACAGAAAGTCTATCAAAACATTGTCTTCAGTTTACCATGACACTTCATTTCCTTTAATCTTCAACCTTATCATTGTGACATATCAACCCTCTCTGATGAACAAATTGGGCTCTGTGCTTCAAAAGTGCTGTATAAACAAAAAACATAAAAAAAATAAAAATACTACAGCAAATTTTGCAATTACAATGTAATTCTTCTACAGGAGTCCACTGATTGTAACATGCTATCATAAAGCATAAATGTTCAAATTCCTCAGTGGGACACTACTTCCTTATTTACTGGCACAACAAAATTGTTTTTTTTTTATGTTACAACATTGATTTCTCTTTTTTAAAAACTAAAATATATATTTAAAAAAAACAAACAGATAACTCAATCTAATAAAAAACAGCTCCGATAGACAAATTCAACGCATTACACACTTGGTACTTTTTCTGGGCTCAACAATAAAGATTGCTTGCTTGGCCGGGAAACATAGCAGAAAATGCTGTTTTCAGGCTCTTAAATATGGAGATTCCCCACTTATTTCTATTTTTTATCATATTAAACTGAATATGGCATCACCATGGACTCTGAATAACTGGAATGGGCATTTTTCACCATTTTCTGATGTTGCAGCCTGAGATTAAACATGACATTTAACCCACAATAATGTTGAACCCTGCATGCCTGCCTTCAGTAGCTGAATAAAGTCATACACAGTTTTTTATCTGTCGCTCCAAGTTGAACAGGCTATTAGTGAAATAAAGGTCAGCATGACAACATCAGCAAAGTCTTGTTTGTTTATTTTCCCTAAATTATACAGTTTATAACACTAACATCACACCATTTTACAGGACCAGTGAGACAGACTAGAAATAAAAGAAAAAAAAACAAGAAAAACAATGTTTTTCAAACAATTACAAACAGTTGTGCTGCATCACTGCTAACTTCTAAATATAAGAGATGGTTTAAAATACATGTGAACTGCATCAGTCCATCTGTAACTGTTGAACTTTACTCTCCAGCAGATGGTGCTATGACCTAAATCAACAGCTACAAGACTTCAGTGCCTCTCTGCCACATCTCCCAAATGTTAATTATTTAGGAGTTTACAATAATAACCATGTTTTAGCTGAACGACAATTAATTTTTCACAACTCTCCATATGTGAATTAAAAGCCTAGGATGATTTTAAAAAGTCTCAACTCATGAAAATGCATGAGACATGCAAACCACCAGATCTTTACAAAGCCTGAATAGATTGATGGGGCATGTTCACTGTTTTTTGCCATATAGTGCATTATCTAACATTTTAACACAGCATGTTTGCATGAAATATATCCAGAAATTACATAACCAGCCTCCAGGTTGCAAATTGCCCTCACTAAATTTAACACAGATGCTCTTTCTTCTCCCTTCACTGCCATAGACACCCATATTAGAGATGGGTGCTGGGTAAACAGTAGCCGGACACTGTTGGGAGGAGTTAGCCTTCAGGGGTTTCTGTCAGAAAGTAGCATTCTAACAAAATACTCTCTTTTAACCCAAACCATGATCTTTTCCTAAAAATTATTTTTGTTGCCTAAACCTAACTGATCTGTGACAGAAAACTAAAAACAAATAAAGTATATTTATTTTTAAAAACTGAAAATAATAAGTCAACTAAATCTATCAGTGCTTCATACAGGACATGAGCCCCAGTCTCCTGGGTGAAAGTCCTGTGTTTGATCCATTCAACCATCACATCTGTTCCTCATGGACTTTTGTTGTTCTTTAAACCAGGTCAGCTGACTTCCTGAAGCCTAAAGAAAGGTTCTGGCAGAAAAGCTTTCTGGCAGCCTGAGGGCTCATTTTCCCAAAATTATATAATCTATATGAAATTTTACGCTAAATAACAGACACATTTTGATTTAACGATTTCACTCCATCATCATATATAGCAATGTAAAATTTAGGGAGCCTCTCTATTAGTTAACTTACAGACCTTCAGAGTCACAGCATGAGGGTGATGTTTGATAATTTTGTATTTCACACAGATATACACACACACTCACACACACACACAAACAAGACAAAATCATTCATGAAAGGAATTCTCTGCAATCAGTAGTATCTCCTGGTATGTTGATTTCCCTAACAATAAAATTATAGCATTTTACTTCAGGGTTTTTCCCTGAATGTTTTTGGGACAAAGGTGGCAAAGGCTAGAGAGAACACGTGGCATGCACAGTGTGCACAGTGTGCTTAAAGGGGTAGTTCACCCAAAAATGAAAATTCAGTCATTATCTACACACCTGCATGCCAATTGAAGGTCAGGTTTAGTTTTATAGTTCACAAAACACTGCTGGAGTTTCACAGGAAAACAGTGTTGCAGAATCTCCCAAACATGTAATCCTAGTCTCCCAAAGCCACAACATGGTGTTTACTTGACACAACTTGTTTACATCACACAATGCACACCCAGTTTAGATAGTGTGCACGCAACACATGAACATGGCTCCAAGCTAAGGCTCTACACTGAATATTTAGGCTAAAAACATGGTGTAAATGACATCTTTCAAGTCAACTTGGATGCTGAGATTTTAGGAGACTTGGATTACACCCAACAAGCAGTATGGAGGTATGTTTTTCTTTAGTTGTTTTTTCCATTTGAAAACTGTAGGGCTGTAGCCGATATCCGAGTACTCGAGTACTCGCTCGGCTTGGGCGGCATCCAAGTGCCATTTCATCTACTTGGATTCATAATAGCCTATGGTTCGTTTTTGGAATAATGCGCTGCTTTTGGGCTATAATTGCACTGCTGCTGACCACCACCTCGTTCTGGGTTAAAAAATGTATAAGCCAATATTTTATTGTTTATTTCGGCCGAAATGTTAATGGTTCCTTTATTGAAGTATGCGCTGCCATTACAAGAAAAATGTTTAGCCTATTAACGGGACAATTGAATTCCGTGGCATTCCTTCTTTTTTATTTATTCATTTATTTATTTGCTCTTTTAATTGCGAGTGATTTGAGGAAGGATCTATGAGGAAAAATATCACACTGTATGGACAACTGTTTCAGCTGTTTTATTAAAATAAAAAGTGTGTTATTATGAAAAAAAGTGTGTTACTTTACTGTCCGATTTATGTAGCAGGTAGTTTCCCCTCTTAATTATGAGTGATCTAACAGGATGGCTTCGGCTGCTCCGCTCTTCTACATGGCGCTGCGTTCACCCCCCCATCGGTAAACGAGTACTCGAGTACTACTCGAATAGTGGCCCTGAACACTCGGATAGTAAAATATGCCACTTGTTGCAGCCCTAGAAAACTGGTCACCATCCACTCGCTTACGGGAGATTATGCATATTATGGTTTTCCTGTGAAACTCCAGCAGTGTTTTGTGAAGTATAAAACTAAACCTGACCTTCAATCAGCATGCAGGTGTGTAGATAATGTGTGAAATGTTCATTTTTGGGTTAACTATCCCTTTAAGTAACAATTTGACAGACAATTTGACAGATGAAAGTGTCCATGGGGATTTCAACTTTATACCAAGAGGGAACAAAGAGATAAAAAGATGAAGATTGTGACAAATGTCACTGTTTATTTCGGCACAAGGCTGAACATAAAAGTACTCAGTTGCATATTTATGTGTGTGTGCGTGTGTATTCTATTTTATTTATAGATACACACTGAAATCCAACAAAAAGAGGTGTGCTTTATTTGTCCAGTGTAGTAGGCCTAATAATGTTTGGTAATGATGTGGAGTCACTGGGTCAAAAGCTTTTGAAAAAAAACTTTAAAAAAACCAAACACGTTTGAGTTAGACAGACAGAGAGAATCCTGGACTTACAACCACAAATTTTGGACAATGGGACCACCAAAATATGAAAATTTCAGTTTGAATTTGAGTTTGAATTTGAGTTTCAGTTAATGAATGTTCACAGTAATACTGCATTCAAGAACATCCAAATTTTTTTAACAGTATCTGTGAGGATGGGACTGTCTTTCTTTTCAACAGGATTACTGAAGTATAAAAAGGAGTCTTCTTGAGGTTTGTTGACAACTCTCTATTTGTCTCTGTGCTATGTGAACTGTATCAGAGACTCCACAGTCGTACATGTCCTCCCATATTGCCTCAACTCATCCATACTTCCTGGTCTGTAGCTTCCCTCTGTTACAATGACCTCTCATGGTCCTTAAGGTTGCATGGCGTGTTGCTTTGCTGACACCTAGGGGTGAAAGGTCAAAGATGTCTCTAAATCATGCTCAAACTCTGACCTACATCTGAATCATTCGACTCAGTGACACACGGACTGGTCATCATTAATGACTAAACCATGCCATGTAATTACAGTTTCCCCTGCCCCTCTGATTCACTTTTGAACAATCTCTTTAAATGTTGCTTCCTATTCAGTGGCTGGTCCTCCACAGTCTGATTCTCTGTCTTGAGTTGAGGAAATGGAAAAAACAGAGTCTTGATACTGGAGAGCTGAGACTAATCGGATCAGACACACCTACACATCTTAAGCTATTAATGGTGTACTCACTCCTTAGCTTGGTTCATTCTGCTGTTATTGTTCAGCTCTACGCTGTTTATAGTACTAAAACACAAATAATTTGATAGGTGCACGATTTCCAACCTGAGTGAGTACACTTAAAATGTGCTATAGCAATGCCTAGGGCCACCAAGTGCTTGTTTGGGCCGACTAGCTCGTGCAAGCCACAACACAGAGCCTTAATCGGAGTGTTTTACAGAATCACTCCCTTGAGACAAGTTACCATCTTTCCCTGCTCACAGTATACGGAAAGAAAAGCTGGACACATTTAACCTCATATCACACTTTCCAGCCTTTCCAACAATCTCTCTGTTCTTTGCTCATTAGGTTTTAACGAATCACCGGGGTTGGGGAGTAATGGATTACATGTAGACAAATTGAAATAAAAAAGGTTATAATCAAGCCAGATTACATTTTAAAGAATGTGTAATTAGATTATAGTTGCAGGATTACTTGATTATAATTTAACTAATTCAGTGTGTCGTACATCAGGGGTTTCTTGACAAATGTTTCAATTTGTGGCAAACCTGGCAGAAATAAAACAATTTAATTTTTTTTGGTAAAAAAAAAAAAAAA